>JARWIR010000103.1:1358327-1453834 GCA_029959085.1 Nemophila menziesii
TTCTTTACTGCAAGCAACAAGGATAAAATTAATGCTTTTAAGGACACAATTTAGTTGTATTGCGAAACCTCTGGGCTTAGCAAAGGAAGCTAAAGAACATGGATGATCAAGTTGCAATCTCTCTCGACATTATCAAAGTAACCACCCTCGCAAAATAGTTGGGCATACCGCTAGACCTCAAGAGATCCAAAATAGAAAATCTTGAATACGAAAATTTCTAGCTGGATCGCCTCCATTCTTTTGGATGGCGGAAAATAATTCCTTATTAAAATAGTTCTTCAGACAATCCCAAATTATGCTATGTCAAATTTTGAGTTCTGGTAAGACGTATAACATAAGAAGAGAATCCAATGGGTTGTGTGAAAAACTTGTTATCTCAAAAATGTTGGGTGGGACTGGATTAAAGTATTACCAAAAAGATGAATACATATTTTCTTGAAAATCAAGCCCAAAGTATTCTTAGCAATCCTAAATTTTAGTCGTAGAAAATGTCTAAGGAATTTCACCCTAGGTCAACATTTGAGGAGGCAAAGTTTAAAAAAAAAAGATCATGAAGATGGCCTAACATTTTCCATGGACTTCAATTTATCAAAGAATAATGTCTTCCCCATATTGGAAATAGAGTGAGCACAAATATTTGGGAATATAATTAGATCTGTCAAAATTTCAAATCAGAAAACCAGATGGATGTAACCTCATGGTGGTCGCTCGACTCTTTAACCAAAGATCTCTCAAGGTGGAACACAAACTTGGTATTTCAGTTAATTCTCGCGGCTTAATGTTGTCAAATTATTAATATATCGCTATTTCAACTGAATCAAGATAATAAAATTATTTGTACACATACTAAGAATAGTGAGTATCCAACAAAATCAGGGTATCACGCTCTTGTGAACAAATAACTTTGTGATAAGCCACAATCATCTTCAACTGCAATAACTATTAACCATGGGATATGAAATATTATTTGGAAGTCGAACATCCCCTTAAAGATCTGGATTTTTGGCTAGGAAATTTGTAAATGAGCCATCCCGAAGAAGAACATTGAATCCAGAAAATATGCAAAAAATAAGATATATGAATAGTTGACTCGGGTAGTGAGATAGTGGAACACATTCTTGTAACCTGTTGTTTAGTTGCACGTCTAGGCAATCTCTGTGGTCTAAATTAAGGCTATACTAGACCAACAGGTCAAGATTGATGATTAGATTGCCAATATTATTCAAGGATTCAAAAAATGGATGAGACTCTAGAATTATTACTATGTATATTCTTTCCATATTGGGAAATATTTAGGAAGCAAAAGTGCAATGCCGTTTCAACAAAAAAAAGTTTGAACCCAAATCTTATCAACATCAAGATAAACAAGATAATCAAGTAAATTTTTGGGGATCCTAACTCATCAACACATCATAATCTTATACAAAACTAGACTAGCCACATGGCACAAACCCATCAAGATCAAATGGAGCAAAAGTATAACAAAATTTGTTGGTTCAATCACACATCTTTTGTCAATTTATGGGAATTTACTGATATTGCTTCTGTTTATATTAATAAACAGGGATATATTATATATAATGTGGCAGAGCGATCTTTGCTCAATATGTTTCCAATGGTGATGTCCGGGCTTTGCTAGGCGCCATTAAGTTGGCGACCAGTTGTGATACCCAGACCACCTGGAAGTTATCCATGGTATTACTAAAATGTATCATGCTAATGAGTGTATCTGACCTATCATTTGCGAAATCCATAGATTGCTTTTCAAATTACTAGTTTGGAAAGTCAAATACATATGCAAATTTAGAAATGAAGTGATCGATATTCTTTCAAAATGTACCCGACAAAATAGTAATCTAAACAGTTGGATAGACAATTCCTGGATAAACTTTGTGGCCGTTGAACAAAGGTCGGATTTACTTCATCATTATGTTATTTTTCTTATTGTTGTTTGCAACCTCATTTTCACGGTTATTGAATGAAACCCCTTCATTTCGACAAAAAAAAGAATGATGACCAAATCTTTTGTCACAAAGTATGAAAAGAAAAGATCATAGATATTTCAAATATCATTTTTGAGAATCTCACATATAAATGATTATTAAAAATCATTTTTAATTAAAATTGAATTTGATTATGAGTAACAATATATCAAAACCATTGATGAATTAGTTTAAGACAAATAAATTTATTTGTATTTAAAAAACTTATGATGTAAAACAAAATTATAATAAGAAGAAAATTTAAATAACTCAGGTAGCTGATTAGTAACCATTTTTTCCAATTTCTATGTTGATAAAAGACAACTTGATGATATGCATTATTGACATAAAAAAATCTTAAATTAGTTACTTTGTGTAATTAAACGAGTAACAATTTTGGGCAATAAATTAGTAGACTATAATTTAATTTTTAAATCATGTATAGCCAGGTGCAAAATAATGTAAATCTATGTAAATACTACACCTTTAGGCAAGAAAATTCACATGTACAATATCTGTTATAACTCGATACATTAGTTCGTAACTAACCCAATGGTTTCATTATTTGAAAATCCTCTACTTGTTAAAAATGTATAAATAATTTTAATTCGTCTAAACTTAAATCATAGGATTAACATGAATAAATTAAACACTTTTGTCATGCATACGAAAACACATGATTCAATAAAATCGACAAAATTATTATAATACAAAAAATATCTTCTTTTACTTAATATTATTCAAAAAAAAAATATTGCATATTATATATACCATTTTCAAAAATTAAGATATGATAAAACATAATCATCTAATATTTTCTATTTAATAAAATTATGTTTTCAAACAAAAGATTTAAACCATAAAACTCATATGAATAACATTAAAGTGAAGAGTGATCACACCAGTTCCATACTCATACAAGTCATCAATTTACAAGTTTAAAGTGTTTATGCTATAATTTTGCCTATAGTTTTAGAATTGTCCCTTTGGTTTACTTTTATTGTTTTTACATTTAAAATTGCTTGCTTTTTATAGAATATCCGAGTGAGAAGAAGATTCTTTGTTGTGATTATGAACATGGATTCAGAGGTTTTTTTAAGGGTGTATAGTTTACAATCAAACATACACAGTGCAAGGCGAAAAAAAAGGGTTTTGGTAAAAAAAAATATTGAAGTCATATGGTTGAAAGAACCTTAGGTAGTGGAGTGATTTAACAGGCTAACCACTATATGTGGTGTCATTTAATCTAAACCATGTCTTTTTACATATGTTATATGACATGTGTTTTTGAAATTACATAACTTAAACTCTCTTAACTAATTCTTATACAGTCAAAAGTTCATGCTAGATATCTCTTATTTAATCATAATTATCCCTGGTGTCGCCTAAGGTGTGATAAAATAATGTATAAAATAAGTTTAAATAAACACCCTAGGCTGAGCACGGTTCTGCAAGTATTACAGGAGTATGCAAGTTTTAATGATAATAAGATTCGTTCCTTAGAGACTACGAAAGTTAGGAAGAACTTATGCAAATTATCAAGTGCAGATATGAGAGCTAGACCAGATAATACGCAAGAGTAAAGAAGAGAAAGATAGATTTTTATTTGGTTTTTAAATAGAAAATCAAACTACTAAATTAAAAGACAAATAAATTAAATAAGCTAAGAACAAAGAGTATGATAGTTTAGCCTGAGTAATTAGCAAGTAATCTCCACTAGTTTTGCCATTCTAAACATGTAAGGGTGAATCATGTAGTATTTCAATAATCAGTTTCAATTGCGCTAGCTAGTTTCAAATAGGGTTTACCTGTGTCAAAAAGGAGTCTTAAGCAAACTTTTCCCGCAATTGATTAAATAGCAATACACTAAATCATAGTCACTATCTAGTTAGGTTGATTTGTCAGGTCTAAACCTTACACTAGACGTTATGTGCTAATCCTATAGTTAAATATAACGTTGCCAATGGTTATCTAACTACTACCAAAGTAATCCTATATGTTTTACACCGCAAAGAAAACAGATTATAATTCAAACACATAAATAGAGAAATAAAACATGAATTCAATTTAAAACATATAATTCCTAAATTTGATAGATGTCAATCAAAACTAGGGTTCATACATATATGCTAAAACTCAAGCTAAATTTATTTAATTCATAATAAAGAAAGAAAAGAAAGCAATTACAGAATTGAAGGTTGAAGAAGACATGATTAATGCACAGCTCCTTCCAGACTTCTCTTCTTGGGTTGCAGCTTCTTCCTGGCCTAAGGTTTGGCCAATGAGGGTGTAGGAAGACCTAATTCGTTTCCTTGGAGGAGAAGGTAAGTAATGGACTCCTAGCCCAACTCAAATTCGTAACCCTAAAATATGGAATCAGCCCCGTTTTTGTTTTGGTCCTAACAATTTCAATACTTATTCTTTTTACGCGTATGAGTAGTCGAAATTCATCGTCTCGGAAAGATATTTAACTTTTCTATTGACCGTTCTTCCAAACCTATTCTGAGATACAAGCCCATTTGTGGTCGTGGGTGGTGAAATTCAGATTTCTTTGGCAAGTTTATCTTTCCATATTTTAGCTTTTGTTTCCTTATCTCCAATTTCCATGTTTATCCTCTTTCCTTTAGCTCTTAGAATTAATTTGGACTCTAATTAATTACCATATATCTTTAAAGCTTCACACTAAATAAATAATTAAACCTAATATGCTCTAAAAATAATAAATAATTAATTCAAGACACAAAATAGGAAAGTGTACTAAATCATGAGAAAATCGACTTATACTCTAATAAATACACCTAAAATGATGTCTCCAACTAATAATAAATCATCACAAATGGGGAGACATCGAGATCCCCAACTCAAAGTTGTATCTTCCCGATGCAATAAAAATAAAGAACAGTAGGGAAGTCAAGAAGAAGAAGTAGGAGGAGAATAAGAACAGAACACAATGAATGATCCTCGAGCATAATATCTAAAAAGTCTCATGTAGTAATGCTCAATAAATAATGCACAAGTATGCTTAATATATACGTAATCACCAATCCATAAATTCAAGTCCAGATTAATTTTGCAATGCCAGAAGAAGAGGTCTTAACTTTTTTCGTGCTAATGGCTATAGGTTGTTCATAGGTTCTAATATAGAATCCAATGGTACACTTACCTACAACCTAGTAGCTCAATTGTTTCCCCACCAAGAAGTTAGAAATAATTAGGTTTTTATGGTTATAAAGGGGCTTAGGGACCGTGTGGTATATTTGGATAATGAAAAGTGAACTTTTGGCCCTCTCCTCACATTCCATCAACGAATCGCCCTAAAGCTTGAGTTTTTACTCGAAGATGTTCTCACTCAACCCAATTTTCGATGCTTTTATGTGCATCCCCAATTAATACTAAATAAAACCTTTCATGATGATATACAAATTCCACTTTGCCGGTTCAAATATATATTCTTTTCATATCAATTTTTTCTTTTGTATAGCTATGACTCTCTGTTTGTTGTTCAAGATATCACGCTATTTTTTCTCATATATTTTTTTCTTTTCAATTCATGCTTTTCTGCTTTTTTTCATTCACTATTACCCCGGAAAAGGGTTACGATAATAATTTTTTCATCATCAATAAAATCACAATTACAATTTTCCAAACCCAATGTCCCTAATGATGAAACCCACCACCCCAAACTAGAGCTCTAAAAACGACTTGTCTTAGGTTTTGCGATTCGAATGCGGGCCATATAGATAAGTCCTACAAACTAAGGGTATGGATTATAATGTGATTAAATAAAAGGCTTTAGAAAGGCTCAGAGGGGCTAAGACGGATAAATAATAACAATAATCAAATAAAAGGGTGAGAAGGTTTAAAAAGGCTTCAAGTGGCTTCAATATGAAAGAACTGCCTTATTCATCTTTCTAACTACCAGATTTTGTTACTTTTTTCACTACTTGTTCATAGACAAGTGGGTTTTCAACTAATTTCAAACCTCACGTTCTACACACCAAATAACTTGCCCTAAATTTCAACGTGGCTTCTTAGCATTGCTCATTAACTTTTCTATGTTTTATTTCCTGTTTTCATACATGCATACTAAACATATTTGTAACATATTTCAAAAACATACTACTTACTATCATTAACTTAATTAAATCATGCTCAAATAGATACATTCAACATATTCTATGCCTATTTCAACCCAATTTTTTTTTTAATTTTATGCAAAAATGAAAGGAAGATGAGGACAACGAATCCCCACCCCAACTCAAAAATGAGTCGTGTCCCCACGACTCGAAAAAGACTCAATAAAGAAATAAAATTTAAAATTAGCAGAAATATTGCACATAAAGAAATGGTAGGGAAGAAAGAATACATACTCTTCGAGTCTATTACTTCGCCTTATCGCCATTCCAAGATATGATTTGCTGGATTTTTCTTTAATTGCTCAAGGAGTGTTATGATGTACTCCTTTTCTTCTTTTAAAAGTTGCGTAATTACTCTCAAAACTTTCATGATCCAAGCATTGCCAATATTGTTACTCATCTTAAGCTCAAGTGCTTATCCTTCACCCAAAATTATATTCTCTTTCCGAACAAGACACGTGATCATAGTAAGATATTGCATATTAAATAACGACATGGGAGAGACCAAAAATCGCATCACCTCCTCATAGATCAACTGTGCCACATCCTCTTCTTCTCCTCACAAAATACAATTTACAATTCACAGACCCACCCAATCTTTCTTTTAATCTCCAAGAATCTTCTTGTATTCTCCGTTACCAACTTCTTCTTCGAATACTTTCTTATAAGAAAAAGGTAGTTCCTTTAATTGTTTCTCTGAAGAAGCTATCATGTCCATTGAAGCTTTCTCTTTTTCTTCGGGTGTAGGACCTTCGATCTGTAGAGGTTGTGTTATTTCACTTAAGCCGGAACCTTTTTGCCCATTGAATCAAACACAGCTAGCTGACCTCTTTTCTCTTGACCTGTTGTTTCCTTTGTGTTGGAACTAGAACTTTTCTCACTTGATTTCTTCTCAACAGAACCCAACACCTTGCTTTTCTTCATCTCCCTTACAGTAGATAATGTTTGTGTTCTCTTAATCATCTCGATTGACCCCCAACTCAAAGCTTTAACCACTCTTGAAATTTGAAACTCTTGATTATTGGTTGAACAAGGTTCATATGGGTTAGGAAAGGTGTTTTGTTGATGATTCTCTATATGGGTAAGATGGATTCTTCATGGATTTGTATGGATCTAAGAAATTGTTGGATGAATTTCTGAAATTTAAGCTTTTGATTCTTGGATTCAATGTGTTTTGGTATGACATGGGTGGTTGCATCTTCTTTGTAATAATGTGGAGAAAGGATTGGATGTGTTTTTATGGTGATTAGGTAGTGTTTTGATGTTTAGGGAAGGTTTGATGAAGCTTTAATGGAGTTGGGAGAGGTTTGGAGAAGAAAGAGAGGCTTAAGGATTGTAAAATTCGTGATAGACCAACCTCTTCTTCCTTATAACCTGAAAAACACAATTTTTCGCTCTCTCTCTCTCTCCAGCGGTGTCTGGCAGTATACCGGCCGTAGGGCCCGGTATACCGGCGCTGGAGCTCCTTGAAACCCATGTTACGGCAAAATACATATGTTTTTTTAGTCGAAAGAAACTTGTATTAAGCAAACAAACAAGTACAAATTAACCAATTCTTAGAGAATTGAAGTCCTTAGCCAAGATAGATGCTAATTGGGGTGGAGGAAAGAAGCTCCAAAGACTAAACAAAGGGGCAAATAGCATTTGTTTAGCTACCCAATCAGCACACATATTTTTGGATCTCCTTACAAAGGAGATTTTTAGTTTGTACAAATCCTTACACCTCAAAATATTCCTCACCAAAATAATAGTATTTTTGGAAGAATTACAAGTTTGATTAATTAAAGCTTGGCAATCATTCTCTATCTCAACCTTGCCCTCGGGAAATTTAGACGCCATAGCACACGCCTCATAAACTCCTCTAGCCTCAGCTTCAATAGCAGAATTAGCCACAATCTTTGATGCCTTCCCTTCAATCAAGCAACCAAAATGATCCCTAACTAAACAAGCAAAAGAGGCCTGATTAGTACAAACATCATAAGAGGCATCATAGTTTATTTTAAAGGATCCTGGGATAGGAGGTGACCAAGAATTATCCTTTTCAGGGATAATGAAATTATTTCTATTAGCATTATCACCATTATTTTCAATTACATTATCATCAGATAAAGTTGAATTATGCATATTATCTTGTTCAGAACTAGACTCTGTTTCAAGATTTGTTTTTGAAAATGCCCCAGTAGTTAATTTATAGGCAAATTTAAACTCATCATAGGCAATAAGTGAATCATGTAAGATTCTCAAAGGGTCAGGTTCAATGCCTTTAAATAACCATTCATTCCTTCATTTACAAATTTTCCAAGCAATAAAAAATGCCATTTCACCTAAACAAACCCCACTTGAATCAGATTGAACAAGACTAAGTCTTAAAAACTAAATCCATTTCTTAAAATTAAAAGAAGGCTCAGATAAAGTCTTGAATCAAAGTGGACTTGCCATCCAAACTACCCTAGACCATGAACAGTGGAAAAGAAGGTGTTCAATATTTTCAACCTCAGTACCATATATAGAACAAGTTGCAGAAGTGCAAGACTTCCTCTTCATTCTATTTTCATTTGTTGCTAGCCCATTCTCACAACATTTCCATATAAATTTTTTAATTTTAGGTAAAGTTTTCATTTGCCATATAAATTTCCAGTCTTTAGGTTCCAATTTGAAGGAAGAGGACCCTTTTTTGTCATCCTTAATCTTCTCCACCCCCTCTTGAGCCTTCCATACTCTGGAATACACATCCTTCACTGTGACAATCCCATTCATAGAGTGAATCCAGAATGGGGAGTCAAAACAGTAGAAAGAAGGAATAAGGATTCCTGAGATGGTTGCTACTGAGGTTTTAGAGAATAAAACATTTAAAATATCCATATTCCAACAATTAGGGAGAGGATCAATAAGTTCAGAGACATATTTAAAGGTACAACCTGGAGGTTTAATAAAATCATGACAGTTTGTAGCCCAAGAATCCCAGATTCTTATAGAGGCACCATTACCTATATTCCATTTTATATCATTGATAAAGCATTTCCTGCCTTCCAACAAGCTTCTCCATCCCCATGAACAATTACTGCCTAATTCAACAGTTAAGAAATGACCATTAGGAAAGTATTTTCCTTTAAATAATCTGTAAAGTAAAGAGTCTTTGTTAGTGAAAAATTTCCAAGCATTAGAAGCAAGTAAAGCTAAGTTTTGACAGTGAAATTCTTTGAATCCCAATCCACCATCATCTTTAGAGTTCATAAGGGTTTGCCATTTAATCCAGTGGCATCTACCTTCCCCTTTATTGTTCCAATAGAAATTGGACACAAGAGAAGTAAGATGTGAAGTAACTTTTTTAGGAATAAGAAAAAACCGACATAATAAAGTTAGGATTTGCTCCTATAACTGCTTTTATCAACACTTCCTTACCACTTTTAGAAAGTAATTTAGTGTCCCAACCTTCCATTCTATTTAAGACCATCTCAGTAAGCCATTCAAGAGATTTTACCTTAGATTTTCCCCATGAGGAGGGAATACCCAAATATTTACCAAGGTGTTGCAATTTTTTCATACTTAACTGATCAGAGATTTTATTTCTCATCATCTCAGGAGTATTTTTGCTAAACATCACTCCACTCTTGTTTAAGTTGAGTTTTTGACCTGTAGCAAATGAGTACCAGTTAATAATATTTTAAAAAATATCAATATTATATTCAGAAGCCTCAAGAAAGAAAAGACTATCATCAGCAAATAAGATGTGAGTTAACATTGGAGCAGCTCTAGAGATGCTTATGCCTTGTAGGAGACCCAATTCTACATAATATTCAATAATATTAGTTAAAGCTTGAGTGACTAAACAAAACAAGTAAGGAGAGATTGGGTCTCCCTCTCTGAGACCTTTTTGTGGTTTTTCAAGTTCAAAAAGTTCACCATTAATTTGAACTTTATAGGTAACTGAAGAAACACAGTTTGAAATCCATCTAATCCATCTAGAGTGAAACCCCATAGATTGTAAAAGATCAACCAAAAAGTCCCATTCTATATTTTCATATGCTTTACTCATGTTTGCCTTAATAGCAAGACTAAATTTATTAGTAGACCTCTTATTATTGAGGTAATGTGTAGCTTCTTGGGCTATGAGGATATTCTCAAAGATAGACCTTCCAGGAATGAAGGCTGTTTGGGTCTCAGATACACACATTCCCATATATCTTGAAGTCTATTAGATAATATTTTGGAGATAATTTTATAGATAAAATTAGCACAGCTGATGGGTCTAAAAGACCCAACTAAATCCGGATTAGCACACTTTGGGATGAGAGCTATGATAGTTTCATTAATATCCTCCAAAGATGTATTATTCTCAATAAAGTCAGAAATTAACTCTACAAGATCATCTTTTATTTCATTCTAGAATTTTTTGAAGAAAAATCCACCAAAACCATCTGGCCCAGGTGATTTATCACAACCCAAAGACCATACTGCTTGTTTAACTTCTTCAATTTCCACTGGTTTAATCAAAGAATCATTAATATCCGAGGTAACAACTTTTTTAACTTTACTCAAAATAGGATTATATTGCCTTGGGCCACCTGATTTGAATATAATATTGTAATTGTTAACAATATCATTTGAGATTTCAGTTTTATCTATTAACCAATTTCCATTACCATATTTAATTCTTATGATTCTATTTCTAGTTCTTTTAGCTCTAGAGGTAGCATGAAAGAATTTGCTATTTCTGTCCCCTAATCTCAACCAAGTGTTCTTTGATCTGAGGGACCAATATAGCTCTTCTTTTTTCCAATTTATTTCAAGCTCCTTACTCAATTCAAGAAACAAAAGCTGATTCACATCAGAGTAAGGTTCATTTATAATTTTTTTTGAGCTTAACTAGGTTATTAGAAATCAAAACTCTGTTGTTAAGAATTCTTTTCCTAGCCCAGCTTAAAATAACTTTTTGTAAAAGGGACATTTTGTATTTAAATTTCATCAATCCAGTAACATCAAAGTGAACACCTTTTTTCCATTTCTCTTTGATAATAGAGCAAAGCTCTTTATCATATGTCCAGCCTTTTTCAAGAAGAAATCTTTTCTTATGATTTCCTCTATATAAACCAAAATTCAGAATAATTGGAGAATGGTCAGAACCTGTAGGTGGAAGAACCTCATCCCATGAGTTAGGGAATTTATTCATCCAATCTTGACTTACTAAGATTCTATCTAATCTTTGTTTGATTTGCTGGTTGCCACATCTCTTGTTAGACCAAGAGAAGTTACAGCCCTTAGCAGGAAGATCAAACAAAGACTTAGAATCTATAAAATTATTGAATAGTAGCATATTTTTTTGTGAACAGAGTTAATATCACCTCCAAGTTTCTCAGAAGGAAACCTAATGAGGTTAAAATCCCCTAATATGCACCACACATTAGAAATATGATTCAGATCATTTAATTTTTGAATAAATCCTTCCTTATGTTCATCAGCAGTGGGACCATAAACAAAGTTATATTCACATAAGCCAACATCGGGGTCATCATATGTACATTGAATTAAGTTCTTTCCAAAACATATAATATGAAAATTATCTGTATCTTTAACAAATATGGCTAAACCACCTGATAATCCTTCATGATCTATTTGAGCTACAAGAGTCAATTTGATCTTAGGACTTAAGGATAATAAGTAATCAAATTTGCGTTTAGTCTCAGATAAAAAAAGTACCTTAATGTGATGAGTCTTGATCATGTCAATCAAGCTCAGTTCTGTCAAGGCTGTGCCAATGCCTTGACAGTTCCAGGCTTGAATCATCAGAAACCTTGGGGTTGATTTGGGTCAACCCCGCAAACCACTTCAGCATCCAATCCATCAAGCAAGCCTTAATCATACCATTTCTCAATACCATCTTCAATAATATCTTTTTCCATCTCAAGTGGCTCTGCCATCTCATCATCAACTCCATCAGTGGAGTCAATAAGAGTTGCTGAGACCTGAGATGCAAGTTCATCATCAAGAGGGAGGCCTAGATCTTCCCTAACTTGTTTTTTTCTATTCTTGTTTCTCTCTATAGAGCCAAAAGTAATATTCTTATCCAAATTCTGAGTTATAAAGGGATCAATAATCACTTTAGGGTTTCCCCCAAAGGGAAGGTTGTAGATATCATTTACTTGAGGCCCACAAAGGTTTTGGACTTCAATATCTGAAAGAGGCCTTAAATTGGTCTTAGTAGAAACTCCAGGTAGGTTATAATGGCCCAAATTAACTGATGGATTCAAAAGAGAATCTTGAACAACATTAGCCTTAACTTCAGTAGTAGGCTTGAGGCCCACCTTAAATTCACCTTCTTCCAGTTTGTAATCCTTTCTTTTAGACTTGGATTTATATGGACTCTTAACCTTAGCTGTCTTAGAATCTCTCTCAGCTTTAAAAACAAATTCATCCACTTTCTTTTCATGATCATTAAATTTAATCCAGTTACCTAACCTCATAGCCAATTTATTGTTGTTATCACAGTTCTTTTCTTCATGTGAAACAATCCCACATTTAAAGCAAAAATAAAACAACTTTTCATATTTGAAAGCAATCCAAACTGACTGTTCCTTTGCAATTTTAAAGTTAAAACCCGCAGATAGAGGGTTGAGAATAGAGAAATAAACTCTAGCCCTAATTGATGGATCATCTTTAAATTTTTTGGGATCAGGTAGCTCAATTTCCTTCACTTCACCTAAACGAGAAGCAATTTTCATAACATTAGTTTCTTTGATGAACAGTGGGGGAATACCTTGAATGCGAATCCAAAAAGATGTAAAATCCAAAAGAGATGGATATTTAATAGTATCTTCATATTTCTGAACCAAAACATGAAATCCAAACACATGATAGGGTTTATTAAGCCAAATAGTTTCTAGATCTGTCTTATCTTCAAATTGAACAGTAAACATATTAAAGCCTCTCTTAACAACCGAAATCCTGCCTTTAATGCTCCAATACTGAATAATGATTTTCTTAAGATAGCTCATATTAATAGTACCTGATGCTAGTAGTAGAAGTTTAGGTTCCTCATAAATTGAATAGACAACATCCTTATCTGGAGAAAGACAAAAGTCTTCCTCTGACTCAGCCTTCTTCTCATCATTAATCGCCATAAATGGACATAGATTAGAAGAACAAAGTGATAGTAATCTCAATGAAGCACTTAATCGAGATTTTAAGAAAACGAAATCCTGCGAGAGAGAAATAAAGGACACTAAATTTCATAAATCTAATGAAAGATCTATAAGATTAAACAAGTGTGGTGTGAGGTTTAGAACGGGGAGGAGAGATATGGAGGAGGAGGAAGGGGGTAGAGGAGGAGGAGGACGGGCAGAGTTAGGGTTTAGACGGGAGAAAGGGGTGGGGAGGGTTTTTTGGGATTCGGGCCATGCTATAAATCAAGTTGGAAATGGCAAAATACATGTGTTGCGAACACGTGGGCTCGGGTTTTGGTATGTCCGGTATACCAGAGGAATGGCCCGGTATACCGGTGCGGTCAATTTTCGAAACTCTCCTCTCGGCAATGAACACGTGATGCGCACCCGTGGGCTCGTGTTTCTGACCTGCGGTATACCGCCGGTAAGGTCCGGTATACCGGTGGCAGGTCAGAACACTCCCAAAAAATCCGTTTTCCTCCCAAACTCGATTTCTTTAATACCGGAATATCAAAAACACTAATACCTTTCTCAAATATGCAATATCAACTAAAAATAACTAAAATAAACATGAATTAAAAACCTAAAAACGTAAAAATTGCGGGTTGTCTCCCGTATATCACTTTTATTTAACGTCTTTTAAAGTTAGACGTGTTACCTCGGTCATGGTTTGCGAAATTTAAATCCCTTGCGTCTAACTCCCACGAACTTTTCAGATCTATTATTTGTATCCATGGGTGGTTTCATCCAAAAGTTCTGGGGTGTATGCACGTCTTGTGGTAACTTTAGTTCATTTGTAGCATTGCACTCCTTTTGCAATCCATTCATCTCTTCGGTTTCTAAGCTTCGTTTGTTAGAAAGAATGTCCTTCATGAATTTAAGATATTTAGGCATTCTCATGAGAGCTTCTATCAACGGGATATTGATATTTAACTTGTTCACCATGTCAAGGAACTTCTTGAATTCTCTTTCATTGTTCTGATTTTTGACACGTGACGGGAATAGTGGAGGAGGACGTGTGTTGGTTACCACTGAGCTCTCTTTCTTTTCTGGTGTCTTCTCTGGGACCCTCGTTTGTTCAATTACCTATTCTACCTTGTCTTTAATTGTTTCTTCAACCACTTTTTCAGAAATAGAGGTTGGTTCTGGTTCTACTCTAGGCGGAGGTAATTGTTTTCCACTTTTTAATTCAACTGCATGACAAGCATGATCTTCGGGAGCAATAATGTCACTTGGGAGTTTCCCTTTTGGCATGTTTTGCAATGTACTCGCCATTTGTGATATAGTATGCTCGAGATTCTTGATTACCTTGGACCGGGTTTGGATTCTTAGCTGGCTCATCTTCATATTTTCTTCAACTACTTTCATCATTGCAGCCATACTTGAATTCAAACTCGAAGGTTGCTTTTGTGGAGCTTGTTGCATTGAATATTGAGGTGGTTCTTGATAAGCTTCTTTATAAACTGGCGTTTCTTGGTAAATTTCCTTATAGATCAGCTCTTCTTGTCAAATAGGTTGTGGTGGATAGTAAGATTGAGGTCGAGATTGATAATAAGTCTCATGATTTCCGACCCAATGTTGATTCTGTGGGGGCTGATAATTAGCGTAACTTCCTTGAGGATGATAATAACCATTAGAATAATGGTTTCTTTGAGAAGATACGAAGGAAATCAAAGCTATATTATTCATGCAATTCTCCCACGAATGGTTTCTTGCTCCACAACCTGGACATAAAGGTAAATTATGTACTAGATTCACCTGAGCTATTGTTCGCGCTTGTTCTCGTAATTCCTCAAGTTGTTGGTTTAACTCTTTGAGCCTTAGAGATTCTAAGGTCTTTTTTTTTTCAATTGGCCAACTTATCTCGGTCTCAAGAACTTTCTCCATAATATTTTCAGCTTCTTCAGGATCTAATAATACGAAACCTTTATCTCCTAGCAAATCTGCTCTTCTTCTGGACTCGTTATTAAGTCCTCCATAGAACATGGTTAATGAATATTCTGGCGATGATACATGGAATGGACATCTCGCCTTCATCTCATTAAAACGTAACCATGCTTCACCAACACTCTCTCCGTCTTCTTGCATAAATTGCTCAAGCTCCAACATATCTTTTAATCGTCTACTAAATGGATAGAATCGGTCTAGGAATTTGGATTGAAGCTTGTCCCAATCTGGAATAACATCGGGGTGTTGGGAATCATACCAATCGCTTGCACTTCCGGTCAAAAGAACTGGAACATAATGTAATACATCTGCTCCTTTCTAACGCCTCTTGTGATATAAGCGTCACAGATCTGCATAAATTTCTGAACATACCGGACAAGATTTTGTTGGGCAGCACCGCTAAATTGTCCATGATTTGCAAACTACGCTATCATCCATGGATCTGGCCTAAATTTAGCGGCCTGGATTTCTGGAGTGTGGATTCCGCGTGGTTGCACCTTGAATGTGATGGGAAGATCAAGTCTCCTTGGGCTCTCCATCTGTGAAAAACCTGTAAAACAAAAACTAAACAGAAAAGCGTAAAATAGAACTAACTAAAATAAAAGCACTAGATATATGCACAAGGACTAACGATGTAGTCCCCAGCAGCGGCGCCAAAAACTTGGTGTTGCCTAAGGTGGGATAAAATAATGTATAAAATAAGTGCAAATAAACACCCTAGGCTGAGCACGGTTCTGCAAGTATTACAGGAGTACGCAAGTTTTAATGATAAGAAGATTCGTTCCTCAGAGACTACGAAAGTTAGGAAGAACTTATGCAAATTATCAAGTGCATATATGACAGCTAGAACAGATAATACGCAAGAGTAAAGAAGAGAAAGATAGATTTTTATTTGGTTTTTAAATAGGAAATCAAACTACTAAATTAAAAGACAAATAAATTAAATAAGCTAAGAACAAATAGTATGATAGTTTAGCCTGAGTAATTAGTAAGTAATCCCCACTAGTTTTGCCGTTCTAAACATATAAGGGTGAATCATGTAGTGTTTCAATAATCGGTTTCAATTGCGCTAGGTAGTTTCAAATAGGGTTTACCTGTGTCAATAAGGAGTCCTAAGCAAACTTTTCCTGCAATTGATTAAATAGCAATACACTAAACCATAGTGACTATCTAGTTAGGTTGATTTGTCAGGTCTAAACCTTACACTAGACGTTACGTGTTAATCTTATAGTTAAATATACCGTTGTCAATGGTTATCTAACTACTACTATAGCAATCATATACGTTGTACACAACAAAGAAAACAAATTATAATTCAAACACATAAACAGAGAAATAAAACATGAATTCAATTTAAAACATATAATTCCCAAGTTAGATTGACGTCAATCAAAACTAGGGTTCATACATATATGCTAAAACTCAAGCTAAATTTATTTAATTCATACTAAATAAAGAAAAGAAAACACTTACAGAACTGAAGGTTGAAGAAGACATGATTGATGCACAACTCCTTCCAGACTTCTCTTCTTGTGTTGTAGCTTCCTCCTGGCCTAAGGTTTGGCCAAGGATGATTTTCTTATGATAAGAGGTTGTTTTTATAGGGTGTAGGAAGACCTAATTCGTTTCCTTGGAGGAAAAGTTAAGTAATGGACTCCAAGCCCAACTCAAATTCGGAACCCTAAAATATGGAATCAGGCCCGTTTTTGTTTTGGTTCTAACAGCTTCAATACTTATCCGTTTGACGCGTATGAGTAGTCGAAATTCATTGTCTCGGAAATATATTTAACTTTTCTCCTGACCGTTCTTCCAAATTCCTCACCGATTCTGAGATACAAGCCCATTTGTGGTCGTGGGTGGTGAACTTTAGATTTTTTTTGGCAGGTTTATCTTTCCACATTTTATCTTTTGTTTCCTTATTTCCAATTTCCATGTTTATCCTCTTTCCTTTAGCTCTTAGAATTAACTTGGAATCTAATTAATTACCATATATCTTTAAAACTTCACACCAAATATATAATTAAACCCAATATGCTCTAAAAATAATAAATAATTAATTCAAGACACAAAATAGGAAAGTGTACTAAATCATGAGAAAATCTACTTATACTCTACTAAATACACTTAAAATGATGTCTCCAACTAATAATAAATCATCACAAATGGGGAGACATCAATCCCCTCCATATAACTATACCAATATAACAAATAAACATTACATATATCGTGAACATCAAACACACTTGTTCAATTATTTATAAGACGTTATGGTTGAAAATAAACTTGTTTCCATATTGATGAATTATTTATGTGTTTTTATATTGATATCTTATAGATTCAAAAAAAAATTCTGGCCTTTAGGGTACTACATTTTTGCAACCATAAGCTTATTCCCCTCCCCACTTCATTTGAAGGTATTTTAAAAGTTTCCCAACCAAAGATGTGTATTTAGTTTTTTGTCCCCATTTTTTTCCATGGGTCAAACTGTAAACATTGTAACTCCAATGTTTTTGTTATAATGAATCCTTATGAGGTTCTCTGATTGTGCTTATATAAATAGCCTTGATCAGCTTATTTGATACATATATTAATTACAAATTATCTCAACTCTCTCTAAACTCAACGTGTGTCTTATTAATTTTTGTACAGTTTTCCGTGAAGTACATTGTTCCTATTTTAGTGAGTATTTATAGAACATGTATGTAATAGGCATATCTTAGGAATTGACCGTAGAATACAGTCCCGGTTGACCCCACAAATATTTTAAAGGTAGGGTCACCATACTACTATAATAAGTTATTTATTTATGTTAATTTTAACCTCTTAGTTCTATGAAATTGCAGCTTAGGTCCATTATTTCCCACATGGATATGCTTAGTGAAGAGTTAGTGACATGTATCCTTATCGAGGTAGACCCAAAGATATATGATGAGGTAATGGGATTAGTAGATGCTAGTTTTTTTTTTAAGAAAAAAGACCACTAATAATGAACTATAATCTATCATGATAAACTCTACTTGAGATTTGACTGATTTACCTATGCGTAGTATACCAATTAGTAGCAATTGGAATTTTTAATAAGAAAATGAGATTCGGTGATTCAATAAAAAAGATTCAAATCTAGGTTAGTACATCGAGATTTTACCCAGAATAAAGGCTTGGACTACTTTAACATCCATTCCTCTATGGCCCAGATAAATACTACATGAAATATTATCTCCTTTGCTTTAATTAATAAACTAATAATACATCATATGGATGTAAGATTGCATATTTGAATAGAGACTGCGAAGAAATATATGAGTGATGCTACATAACATCCCTTTTGGCTTCACCATTTTATCACCTCCTATGTCGCACCATATGTAGTTTTAACAACATGATTAATTAGGAGGAATTTAATTGGTGTTTAAAATCTCCACATAGGAGGTCATATTAGAGTAAAAAAAAAGAGGGGTCATATATATATATATATATATATATATATATCTTTACTTGAAATCTATATGACCCAACTTGAGGGTTTTGCAGTATCTGATCAGGGTAGTAAACTATGATTAGAAAGTCATTATATGGCTTAAAATAGGCACCCAAAAAATAGTACGAGAAATAAGATACCATATTAGATAAAGATAACTATATAGTCAACACTAATGTATCACGTGTTTACTCGATGGCAACATGATCAGAGTGTGAAAATATGTTTTTGTGTAGATGACATGATTATCTTTGAGACTAATACGCAAGTCACTAAAGATACAACAAACTTCATATCTTCTAAGTTTCAAATGAAAGATATGGGAGAAACAGATTTTATCCTAAAGGGATTAATATCATTTGAAATTGAAATGACATATACCATGACTAGTCTCATTATGTGTTAAAGATGTTGTAGAAGTTCAACTATTTTGAAGTCATAACTCCCCGTGACTCAGGTTTTCACCTGAGTAAGAATAATGGATATGATGTATCTCAAAATGAATATGCTAAGATCATAAAAAGTGTGATTGTCTTGATAAACTACACTCAATCTAACATTTCGTACACCATGACTAGACTTAGATGTTATACATATAACCCAAGTAGTTCTTATTGGACTGCATATCATCAAATTTTAAGGTACCTAACAATTACTATGGATATATTCTTGCACTTTAACAATTTCCCTAATGTTCTAGAGCTATATTGTGATGCAACATAGTTACCATATAATTACAAAGTTAGATCTACTAGTGGATATGTATTTTTATTAGGTAGAGAAGTTATATCATGGAAGTCTTGTTAACAAACTTGTATAGTAGGCTATACCATCTAGTCTATGTTCATAGCACTAGAGTGGGAAGGGAAAGAATCCAAATAGGTGAGAATGTTCTATTATTTAAGGGACATTTTTTCTATGTTTCCCTCCATTGTGATTCACAACCAACAATTGGAACCCGTCATAATAGAATCTACATTGATAAATAGAGCCACATTTGCATCAGACACGTTTTAGTAAGGTAGTTATTGAGAATAGTGTGATATCCTTAGAATACGTTTGATCAGATAATAACTTAACTTGTCTCATTACTAAAGACTTAACAATGAGAGTAGTCCTAGATACATGTAGGATGACTGTGCTAAATCACATTGACTGAATGGGAGAATGTCAAGTGAACTACATTCCCAACCCTATGGCATACCATAGTACAAAAAAGGTTGAGTGTCTACTCTTAATGAATTTATAACCCAAGTTGGAAACCTCAATGAGACGGACTTGATGCACCGATCATGGGCGTGATGTTGAATTTTACTCTTAATTAGTTTATAGCTTTTTGATGTGGTATTTTTTAAAAGGCTTTGATGAACTCACTCGAAACATATGGAGGTTGACTTTTATAACTCATAATGATTTCAAAACACAAGCTTTTGAAATCACCTATATGAGTGTGAAAGAGGGAGTTGACTTCTATAAGAAATGCGGCCTGGATTGTTATGAGAACTTATGAGTACCAATGTATACACATGTACCTTAAGTGTGTGTATAACAGTGTCATTGAGTTTTTGCTTGAAACTTAGAGTTTTTGTGAGGGTCTCAACTGAAGAACGTCTTTTGTGATGGGATTTGGATATTACCTTATTTCACTACAATCATTCACAATTTTTTTTATCTAAAATTAGTGTTTAAGTACAATTTACCCTTTATTTAGCCCATAAGTTCTCTCTATAATATTCATTTTCTCTGATAGCCATGTGTGAGGGATTGTTGAACTATTTATTCAATTGATGAATTTTATATTCTTATAGAATGGATATTATTTGGCCCCTAAAATATAGGAAGCATTTTGCTTCCCACATTCGTAGGAGCATTGTATTATTTGTTTTTATTTTAGATTATTCTATCTACTCTCCAAAGAACATACCTCATACTAGTAAGTAGCCTTCGATTTATCCCCATATGCGCGACATTACCATTTCCTATATGACATGACATCTAAAACAACGATAGGGTGGCAAAAATGTGTCATGGGGAGTTGGGAGATTTTAAAATAAAAAAAATAAAAATTTGCTACATGGTCTATCAATTTTTATATAGATAAATTATATAGTTAAAATGAATTTAGTCATTTACTCTAAATACATTTACTGCAATACAATTTACGAGCACAAGTCGATTCCCCTTTCCACTTCCTCTATAACGGTTTCAAACGTTTCAGATTTAATGTTATGTATTCAATGCTTTATCCCCACATTTTTTCCATTTGTTAGAGTTCAAAAATTTGTAACCCAAAAAAAATATATGATTTTAGCAACCTTTAAATGATTTTTTAATATGTGTCCTTATAAACATGTTCATCAGTCTATATGAGACTCACGATACATACAAATACTCTAAACTCTCTATAAACTCTCTTGTGTATTTTTTCTAATTTTTTGTTAGTTATTAGAGCAATACTTCATTCCTCATTTAGTTAGTGCACATTGAACAGAGACGTACTAGTTATACCATGGGACAAATTAGTGAATATTTTAGCACTCCGGGTGCACCGCTAATCGATTTTGAGATATTAGTTCACCATACTATTATAACAAGTTACTTATTTATGTTAATTTCAAACTCTTGACTTTATAGAAATTTAGTTTTCATCCATTAACACATACCAATATCATTATTTTTAGACTTTTGATATTCTAACCTAGCAATACAAGTGATGCAAGTGTCTATACAATGTAAAACCTTTTTACACAATATTTAATACATAAAATTTAAACAAAATCCAAATTCATGGCCAAATGCACCGACATATAACTGCATAATTAAAATGGATAACAGAGTTTGGGTAAAAAAGCTCAAAGATTAAGTGTTGGATGGAAAATTCTTGTATAAACTACACTTATATTTAGGGTTATAGTTTTAGTATTAAAACAATATGTGTGCATGGCAGAGAAGAGAGCATGAGAGTACTTAACATTTTTTTTCATTTTATGAATTACCTTGTTATGGTATAAAAAAAATTATATCACCAACTAAATTTTATTTCAGTTTAAATATATAAAAAATGACTATAATATATATATAGGAGAGAGAGAGAGAGAGAGAGAGAGAGAGAGAGAGAGAGAGAGAGAGAGAGAGAGAAAGAGAGAGAGAGAGAGAAAGAAACAAAAAATTTAGCAAAAAAGTATTAATATATTTTTACTAAGTATAGATTAATGAAGAGGTTATCATTTCCTCAGATGACATATTATTTGAGACTTATTTTTATTTAAACAATAATAAGTTAAGGTTTTTTCTATAACAGTAGATGATGTACAAATATTTGTGTTAATATTTAGTGAATAATTTTTATTAACTTTTAAAAGTTCATAGGCTATCATGTCGTAAAATTATTTATCATATAAATATCTATAAAATGGGAAGTATAAATTACATGTAATATTTTCCATCAAATTCAGTCCCTCACACTATTCTACAAATCAACCTAGGTGGATGCTTAGGTGCTAGATTGTAGGTCACCTTCCATAAAATGTCAAATTAACCTCGAACTCATTTCAAGCGGACTTAGGCGTCTACCTATACAACTTGGACTCCCAAAATTGAAAATAGATGATTTACAAATATTTAATTCAATATTTATATTTATATTTTTTTAGTTTTCAATGTCTATTCTTTTACCTTTGAGGTCATCTAGTCATGAATTTTTTTATCATATACGCCAAAATAGAAAGTATAAATCACATGTGACGTTCTCTTTCTCGTAAAGATTTTTTGACGAAAACCTCCATATTTTCCATGTGAATCGATATACATTTCACATATGTGTATTCTAAAGGCTCCCATATTAGTCATCCAGTCTACGTTAGAATTCTCCTCTCGATAAATGTTGTCTAACTCGAACCCCTAGTTCCTACTTATATAATACACTGGTGAGTCCTGTCGTGTTATAAAATAGTGCAGTAAAGAATAAGGACTCACAGACCGTAAGTGTACGGTTGTCCAAGTAATACTCCGATAAATAAGGTTTTGTTCGCAGAGACGAAATAGGTACAACTCGGGTGTTTATCAAATAGTAGAATAATTGAAAGTATGGGAAAGTGAATTATATAACTAGAACTAAGATGCACATAAAGTAAATTCTAAATTAATTAAACTGAAATGAAAATAATACAAGTAAAGGAGTTGGACACAAGAAGAGAATGGTACTTGAGTCTCGCAAGGGTTTCACCTAAATCTATTTAATCAATGTTTTATGTTTAAGGGTAAAGTCGGTATTTATGTATTAGTCGGGACTCTACAATCTCCTAACTCTCGTCGGGGTAGACTTAGGAGCTATCCTACGATATTACAAACCCCGTTAGGGAGATTATAAGCTACTTTCAGATGTTGAAGTTTTTTACCCAATTGGCTGCATGGTTAGTCAAGCCCGTAAGGATCATTGACGAATACCACGCGTCTACTACCTAGGTCCGTAATTAAACCCCCCGTCAAGGTGATCACTTCGCCACTAAAATGAATAGCTTAATTACTCAATCCTATTTCTAATTGGCCAGAATAAACATAGTAAATTAAAATACGATAATAGCCAACACGGAATACACAACTTAGATTAAATTAAATAATCCCAAATTCTGAAAAACATCAATTAGACAAATTAGGGTTCAACCCATAAATGCGATTCTCAAGTACAATGGAAATTAGTTCATAAGGGAATTAAAAACTAAGATTAGATAAAAGATAGTCCTATTCAATTACAGAAAAGAATAAGAAAACCTAATTAAAGGGAAGGAATTGACTGTTGATGGAGGAATTAGGATTCCCCAGCTTCAGTTTCTTCTCTCCTTTTGTTTCTGACTTCTCTCTGGCGTTTCTTCTTTGTGTAATATGAGTTGTGTTCTAAAAAATGAAGTCTAAGGCTTATATATCATGGGGAAATCGGATTGGGCTATTCTCTTAAAAGGAAAATAGGTTAAATGAAATAAAAGCCCAATCCTTAAATGAAATCTCGAAACTGGTGTGCAGTTGTTACTAAAACAACTCCAACTTTTGCGTCCGAACTCGAAATCACTCTGATCAACTTGCAAAATCTTCCTGACTCAAAGATGCAACTTCGTTATTTCACGCCTTTAAGGCTGAATCAGTGGCTAGGTGGCTCAAAAACAGTGATTTGTAAAAGTCTTCCAGATTTCATTCTTCCCTAATAATTTCTTCGAATCATCTTTCTCGCCTTTGACTTCTACACACTATCTATGACTTTAATTCCTGTTTCACCTCCTTATCTTGATGCTCCATCTAATCCTTGGACCTAAGAACTTTACACTAAAAACAAACAAATTAACCCACAAAAGCTCTAAAACGCAAATAATACAAATCCAAAGGGAGATTACACAATATAACCAAATAAACTTAAAAGTCTATCAAATAACTCAATTAATCACCTAAAATGATGTCTCCTAAGGGCTAATATTCAGAACAAAAAGGGAGACATCATACACCTTGCTCCTATGTCCACCTCCTATGTCAGGATTTTAGGTACTAGCATTCCTTACTCAACTAATACTCCTCTGCTCCAATTAGACGTCTTCAATTCAATTGGTCCATTCCCCCACCCTATTTGAAGCATCTCAATTTTCTTTCTTATCCAGCTCTCTCAATTAAACACCCACTTATCTATTTTCTACCACCTGGCTGCTATAAAATCCATGTGTTGCAATTCCACAACTTCACAGACGTGATTACATATGTTATCTCTCTAAATTAAGACAATCATGTACATGTAGCGTAATTGTGAAATATATCTCGATAGACAATGTATAGAGAACCTCAAAGGGTTATGGAGGTTCTTACATAAGATTAGTGATCTAAAAAGTATTGGGCGTAAGGCAAGAGGTCGTCCAACTTAGAGCGCCCACGGGACTAAGTGGGGGTCTAGTCAGAGCCTAAGCGTTTCCCTTAGCGGTTTTGAGTTTTGTTTTATCATGATTATATGTTATTATTGTATCTGCTTTTCAAATCTAGAGAATTTATTAGAAAGAATAGAGAAACACACTTGTGAAAAACTCACACATTTACATATTACGTCTTAAATATAATTTAATCAAATAAGGTTAGTGACAATTAATTATAATTCATTATTTTGTGGTTTCTTTATTTTGTTGGGTTTATTTTTCCTTTTTAAATTAGGTTTACGTATTTTTTTTGGTTGAATAAACAATTTTTTCCATTTTAGGAGTTTTGACCGCTTAAATGTCCACCTAGGTTTGCTTGGAATCGCCTGGGGGTTGCTTGGATATTTTGGTTAAGGTGACCTACCTACTAACGCCTAGGCGACCGCCTGCCCTGATTTTATAATTGTGGGTCAGGCTGAAGCAAATGGAAAGCATTACATGTGACTTATATTTCCTAGACATATTTGTATATGACAAAAAAATTTACGACGTGATAGTCAATAAATATTTAAAAGTTAAAAAATATATATTCACTAAATATTATCATAAATATTTGTTTATCGTATACTTTCATGTAAAAGAAACCTTGTTTTATTATTTTTAAATAAAAATAAATCTCAAAACAAGGATCCAGGAATAATTTTTTATATTTATCAACATATTTTTAGTAAAATGATATTAACACTTAAAAATAAATCTTTCTTTTTCCCTTGTTAAGTTTTATTTATATTTATAACTAGAATGAATTGAATTTGGTGATATAATTTGTTTACCATTAAACAAATAATTCATGAAATAAAAAAAGAAAAATGCTAAAAGGTCTCATTCTCTCTCCTCTGCAATGCAGAAAAAGTATTATTTAAATTCTAAAACTATGATCTCACATGTAGGGTAAGTTTACAAAAAACATTCTCGTCTTGTACGTATAGGTCTTCCGTAGATGGCAAATCACACTGTTATGGGATTTGGATCTGGCGACCGTTCTGATCGTCAAAGTTTAGTCGCTACTGCCTGGTCGTTGGAGTAACCCTTTAGAGACCACCCATTAACCCCACCACCGCTTACAACTAACAACCATTCCAGTTATCGACAAAGGTTAACTTTGTTTGCAACCACTTTGTTGTCACTAGTTTTCTTAACTCTTTAACGACCAACATGGTGGTTGCTAGAGAGTTAAACACATTACCGACCACTTGGTAGTCGCTAAATCCATATAATCAGTATCGACCACCATGTCGGTCACTAAAAGTATTCAATAAAGAATTAAAAAAGTGTTTAATTTACAAAACGATTACAACAAAAGTTTTGGTTAAATAAAATTTCGATTACATACCAAAATAATTTTAAATAATATTAAATTAAATTATAAAATTATCGAATAAAAATTATTAAAAACATTAATAATAGTCTGCATTAAATATAATTAAGTTGGAATAAAATAGAATACAGTCTGGATAAAAGTCTGAATATAAATAAAGTCAAGGGGAGGCTAGGTCACGTCATCATCCTTATCTCTGAGTCTCGAACGGCTTGTAGATGGTACTCCTATGCGCAGATTACTTGGCTATAGTTTACTCGGTTGTGATGGACCGAGTCGGATGATATCCAAAAGAGCCTTTTTGTTCTGAATATTAGCCCTTAGGAGACATCATTTTAGGTGATTAATTGAATTGACCAATTACAGCGGGTTGATTTGTCCAACCCGCTGTAAATAGTTCTCTTAAGTAAAGACCAGAGAAATAGAGATGGTTGCGGTAGTGCCAGTCGACTCTTGGTCTTGGGCTCCCGGTGTGGGAACAATCCTTAGCGACTTTGACTATATGAAGGAATGCATCAATCATCCATATTGCTTCCTCTAGGTTGGAATGACTGGTCTAACTCTGGCTTCAAATCCTTTTGTGCGGGACCCATACACTCTTGTTCCACCTCGATCATGGTCTAGATCTGATATTTCTTGGTCAACAATTATAGCGATGTTGTTGAAGACTCAGAGACATCACCTAAAGACTCGGAAGCCTGTTCCATCCTCAATCTCAATCAACCTGTAAGTAGAAAAAATTGTTAGTCAAAAAAATTATATTTATTCAATTGCACACGAAATTCTAACTTACATCGCGCTAATGGAAGAACTCGTCCCTCCAATCTCCAAATTTTTCCCCAATTTTGTTGTTATATTCAGTTATTTTGGGTTTCCACATCGACCTCTAGGATGATGATGGAGATGTAAGAGCGTCAGGGGCCATGTCTCTGGTTGAAACTCTGGAATTTCCTCCTCAAGGTGTTGTAAAATAACAAATCATGAGTTCATAATATAAATTATTCGTTTACAAAGTAAACGATGAAAAAATACGATAAACATTATCTCAAGTAGCCAGTGATAGATATATGTAAGGGTAGATTAGGCATGACCACTACTGGGGCCCTACTTATCTATATTTTTTTCCCTCACAACCATCTCGCCTATTTGAAGTAATTTTACTTAATAGATATGTAAAAGAACAAAAAAAATCAAAATTTTTTTACCTGAAAATATTTATTGCGCCAAATCCACAACATCAGTTCAAACTCAACTGGGCTTATATCCTTCAGAGGATGACCGGTTCAAATTCAGTCCCCGCTTCTTGTCCCATTTTGATAATTGTATCTAGTACATCATTTTTTGTGGACATGCAACATTATGTTTCTCCAGTCCGGACTATTTTTCCAATCCTCGACTGGAAAAAAATTTCTTCGAAAAACAATGGAAATTCATTAAATTTTTAATTTATAATTTTTTAAAAATAAATTAAATCGGAATTTACATCTAGGTGAGCCCGAATCAAATTCTTTTTGGCCTCTGGGACGCAATTCTAGTTGAGATAATATTTTAGGATATGATCCCAAGTATTATTCCCTATCACCTGGGTCACGTGGTGCGTCGCATCCCCAACGGGTTTCCATGTGTTGTTCTCACAACAAAAGCTCTACTGGCACCAATCAACTGTGCTTTACGTTAGCCTTCTCCGCCATTCAGATAATGCTCTTACCCCTCTTATTAGTAACCTTATTTCCATGTTCAATAAAGAAATAACCAATTACATAAACAAATATTTAGATTTGTAAAATAATCAATAACTAATTAAATTTTCCTTTACAATTACATACGGATATAGAACCGGTAGGACCTCTAGGTGGATCATTACCTTCATTATCACATTCATTTTGTCGAGATGAAACATCATCCATAATGATCTGGACTGCCACTCAATTGATCAGTCAAAACATTATTTGAGAAGATTTTAATCCATATGGACTTGCATATAATTTAATAGATTGTAGGGACTATTGAAGATTTTATTACAAATTATGGGTTTATTTATACTTTATTATTTTTAGGGATTTATGTATGATTTTAGTATTTATAGGGACTAATTGTAAATTTTATTAAATTTGCAGGGGACTAATTGTATATTTTAATTAAGTTTATGGATTTACATGTTATTTTAATAAATTTTAATAACACCACCCTCCCCCCTCCAAAATATCTACATATTGACTAACCCTCCCCAAACTTGTAAATTTTTATCTCTAACATCTCAAACTTTTGCAAAAAACAATAAACTCCTCGTAAAATTTTGAAATATCACTTTAAACCCCCCCCCCCCAAATTTTAAAAAAAAATCTATGAACTTTACACAAACCATTTATCCCCCCCCCCCTCAAAACTTTTAAGAATTACATATAAACCCCTAAAACTTCCGCACATTATATTTAAACACCACTCCCTTAACTTTTTAAAATTATGTTTAACCCCTTAAAAATTTGAAATGTATATTAACCCCCCCCCCCCCCCCCCCCCCCAAAGTCATACATTTATCCCCCTCCCTTAAACCTTTGAACATTAAATTTCACCCCCCAACTTTCACAAATTACATTTGACCCCCTTAAAACATCAAAAAAATACATTTAACCCTCCTAAAGTTTTGAAAATTTCATATAACCCCGCTAAAACTTTTACATACTATATTTAACCCTCTCCCCTAATGTTTTACGAATTTCATTTAACTCCCCAAAACTTCAAAAATTACAAGTAACCCCCCTACAATTTTCCAAATTACAATTGACCCCCTAAAACTTATACTGACTTATAGTGCAATACATGACCCCATATTTTTCAAAATATCCCTATATTATGAAAAAATTACACTAATTAATAATTTACTATTGAAATTTTTCAATATAGGACTATTAGAAAGTTATAACAAAGGGACCAATATTAATTAAAAGGTGCACCAAATGACCCTTAAGTTTTCAAAAATTACACAAAACACCATTACCTACCTATAGTATGAAAAATTGCACCCAATGAGTATGTATTATTCAAAAAAATTAATTATAGGTCGTATACTATACACATATTGCACTTTAGAGCCATATATTATTCAATATTTGAACCATAAACCTTAAAGTTATAAAACATTACATAATATACTATAACCTACCTATATAATGATAGAATTGCACTTAATAAGCATTTATCGTTTAAAATTTTCACTGTAGGGGCATATAATATTAAAAAAAATCACTAAAGGGCCCTAAATAATTTGGAAATTACACTAACAGCCTCGTATATTATTTGAAAATTAAAATTGAACTACAAACCCTTATTTATACTAAAATTGAACTAAATAACCTTATTTAAAATTTTCACAAAAGGGCCTTACACTTTTGCAACCCCCTTAAAGTTTCAAAATTTACTTTTAACCCTCCCTTAAATTCCTTGATTTTAATAAACTTGAAATAAATCATGCCTAATATTCGAAATTAATAATCATTTAACAAAATCACCCCACAATTACACCTAATAAATTACACATAATATTCAAAATTTATAAACCATTAATATATATTAACCCACAATTACACTAAGCATTTGAAATTAAAATGATCAAAATTCAATAATATTGCAAATCAAACCATACAAGAATTATACATATATACGTGAAATATATAAATTAAAACCCAAATTAAACAATGTTTAATGGATTTTAGAAAGCTGGCGGGTGAAAATTTCCGCGGAAGTTGAGGCGGTGAAGGTAGTTTTGATAGAGGAGGAGTCTTGGGCGGCTATATAGGTTGAGGAAGAAGGATGAAAGGATTCGTCGGAGGAGAGCGACGACGGCAAGCCTAAGGATGCTTCGTTGGTGAAGAAGATCTATGTGGGAGGGGGCAAGGTGGATGAAGGTTATTAAGGAGTGAAGGAAATGAATTAGGAACTCACTTCTGGATTTTATGATGTTTTAACCTTCTAGCAACCACCTACGTGGTCGCTAGGGGTAAATAATTGAATGGTAAATGCAAAAAATTAATATGGACGGGCAAGTTAAATTCGCCAAATAATTGGTTTGGTTTTTACATGCCAATCAGATGGTCGGTAAAAGTACTTAAATATTAGCGACCACCTAGTGGTCGCTAGAAGGTTGACTACAACAAGAAGTTATCATAGTCGGTAATTGATTGAGACTTTTACTGACAAAAAAGTGGTCGACAAAAGTATTAAACCACTAGCGACTATTTTGTGGTTTCTAAAGATGTTTTTTTTTTCGTTTCCTTTATTTCTATGTTTTTTATTGGACATTTGTTCTTGGTGACCACTTGATGTTAGAGTTATGATCCAAATTTTTATTTTTAAAATATGACTCATTTAGTTATTAACCATATTATCTTTATTTACCTGTACATACAATGTATGATATATATTATTAGTTAACTTGTTCAATTGACATAAACCATTAGACTTTTTTTTTGCATCTAATCTTTTATAAAAATCGTCTTCGTTTCTTGTAATCTTTTTGTTTCGAATTTCCATGTATATCTGTGTTTTTTTCATTTTCTATTTTTGTTTTTTATTTGCGATTCTAATTACTATCACTTGACATTCTTGAAAAAGTTTTCTCTAACGACCATGATATACGGTTTCTAAAAGTTTGGTCGTTAGAAGATTCAATATTAGTAGTTTAGATTTTAAATGTTATTATAACTTGTTTCTGGATATTCCTAATGCGGATACGATGAATATTTTTTATTAAGAATTAAAGAGCGCCGAGTAATATGCAAAAAGAATGAATTTACTAGAAGCTGCTAGGGAGGTGCCACTAAATTTAGAATTTTTTTTTGGCTCTTTAGCTATTAAGCCTATACTAGTCTTTACTGCTAATATAATCATATTCGTCCTAATTTAATCATATTCGGCCTAATTGATTCTATATTAAAATAAACATAGACTAGGAATCTCTTTAATATTATATAATTCTTCTATTTTGGCGGTCTCATTTTCACACCTGCCTCCTATCTTGCATACCGTAGATCTACAAACACCTCTTTCCAGACACTAAAAAAGGTGCATCGTAATTATATATGAGCTTTTTATATGTAACATTGAAAAGACCGATTTTATTTAATATAGAATTGTAATATGCAGAAAAGCTGATCATGTATTGTTCTTTTTTTTAATAATGAAGCAATGTGGATTTCTTTTTCTTCCTGTAGTAAAGAAAAATGTGATTTATTTACTTGTCGAGATGGGACGAGCATTTACGTCAAAAAAAAAAAAAAAAGAGATGGGACGAGCATTTAGAACGAAATATTATCTCGACAGGACAATCCTACCATCAATAATAAGAGGGGTGAATTATAAAAGAAGACCTTCATAAAATATAGCTTAATAATATAAGATTTCCTACTAGCTAGTTAGTTAGAGAAGCCCAATAAAACTAAAATGTCTTCTTCATCGGATCATATTATAGTAAGAAATCCAAATTCAAAATCAAAACTCTGTATTGTTACGAATCCTTGTTCGATCAGCTACTCTTTCCTCTCTGTTCTCTCTCCTCGCCCTCTCTCTTCTCTCTCCATCTCTATTCTCTTTGAAGCACTGTAATCACCACCACCACAATCCCTCACACTCACCATAGCACCACTCACTGCTTCACCCTCTCTCCTGCACTATTAACCACCTTCGCAGCAGCAACCAGAGCAACAGCAACCTCCCAAATCTGGCGCCACTCCCTGCTTCGCCTTCTTTCCTGCAGTATTGACCACCCCACCATTCGTGGGCTAAGAAACTCCACAGAAACAACTGAAATCGGAGCCGTTGCTGGACCGCCGCTGCTAATACTCCACCACCAATACAAACGCGACACCATCTCTTCTTCCCACCCTCTTTCGCCGACGTGAACACCCTTCATTCTCTAGAAACGAAAAGCCTCTGCTCCTGACCAAACACATCAGATATGATCGTGATTCTCCACCACCGCCGTGAAATGCAGAACATATGCCTCTGTTCGTGATGACCTCGCCGCCGCTGTACCAGACCCGATGACCTGCTGCTCGTGATGACCTCGTCGCCGCTGTACCAGACCCGATGACCTGCTGCTGCTCCGATCCATCGCCACCGCTGTACCTGACCTGATGACCTGATGCTCAGATCCACCGCCACCATGCTTCACCCCCCGTGGCCCTTCATACCCTACCATGCCCTTAGCGCTGCAATAGTACACCACCAGATCTGGGTACACACCCGTTTGGGACTCTTGACTACATGGACCTATGCTGCAATAACAAAGCTAGTATTTGGACATTGACCTGTTTTGATTTGGACAGGGACCTATAGTGCAATTACACCAGAATTACTTTTAACCCCCTAAAAAGGATAAGGAATTAGTGTATAACCGATACAGGTCTGTACCCATTTAAAATTCGTTAACTGATCTGAAAAGGAAAACAACCCTGTAAAAAAAAGGTCATGGGTCTGTACTCATTTAAAATTCGTTAACTGGTCTGAAAAAGAAATAAACCATGTAAAAAAGGTCATGGGTCTGTACCCATTTAAAAATCGATAAAGACTCTGAAAAGTCAAAGAAACATTAACTTACATAAAAATAATTAAAAATATGATAATGGTATAGAAGTAAAAATGTGTAACTAGATTTGTAACTAAGGACCTTTTAAGAAGAAGTAAAGAAACAGACTTTAAAAAATAAAGTTTAAGTTAGTTGGGCTCTTTTTTGTGGTTTCCTGTAATGAGAACTATGACATATCCACAATCTTCTTTAGATGGGACTGAAAGTAGCTGGGATTTAAGAATTTAAGTCAAGATAATTAATGGAAGCAGATTAATCTAAGATGAGATTGAGCACAAATATACTTGATAACTACAAGGATCAAAGAATGCCTCATCTACAATAAACATGGCCAAAGAAAGCAGGTGAAACCGGTGGAGATAGCACGTATCCTAGGATTCTGTTTAGGTTTTAATAAAGATTCGAAATATAAAAAGGAGTAAATATATCAACTATCTCCTGGAATATACTTGTTTTGAGAGTCTTCCCTCCACTAATTTTTTTGCGACTGGATGCCCCTTAAATTTCATTTATGTGACTGGATGCCCCTTAAGCTTCATTTTTGTGACTGAATGCCCCTTAAGGTTCATTTTTGTGACTGAATGCCCCTTAAGATTCATTTTTATAACTCTGGAGAGATTAAATGACGCCTATTTCACTATGGAGTAAGTGGATGCCCCTTAAAATATGGTTTTTTAAATATAAAAAATAACTATGTTAAATATCACGAAAGGGGCATCTAGAAAGGGGCATCAAGTATGGAGGGTCTGTTTAGGGGAGGTCCTATTCCCTCTCTGTAGATTGTAGCCATTTTTATATCAAAAGGACATAATTGAAATATTGTATTATTCCTTATCCCAGTCTTGGTGTCAAGATTTAGAAACCAAAGTCTTTGATATCAGACACTGGTTTCTATGAATCGGAGCGTCTTTGGCTTTACGAGAAAAAGCTCGCCAGAGAAAAAGCCAGGTGCCGTAGGCAAGCTCTATTCGGACCGGAGCATTGATTCCCCATAGCGAATAGGCTAGCTTTATCTAAAGTTATTTAAGGGGAAGTCTGCGTCTAAGTTAGCCAGTGCTACTATATCGGATCGGGCAATCAGGGCTATAAGTAGTTATGGTACAAAAACACGGTAAGCCCTTTACAGTAGTTAAAGCTAGCTGTTAAATAACATTTCCCAGGCTCCGTCTTGGCCTCGCTTGTCCATTTTCGTGATATTTAAATGGGGCCTATATTGTTAAGGGGGCATCCAGTCACGAAAGGGGCATCCAGACACGAAAATGAAATTCAAGGGGCATCCAGTCGCAAAAAATCTAGTGGGAAGCAAACTATCAACACATGTATACTTTAGGGGTTAATGAAGGCATTTACTCTATATAAAGGAATACGATGGAGAAACTTAATAGGAGAAGAGACATTATATGACCTGAGGATTATATATAAGCTTAACAGCCAAAATCATTTTTTTAATCCAGTTAGATTTTTTTTTTACTATTCCTCTCTCTATTTTGATACTAATTCTGGTAGTCAATGTTACGGGAATAGCATTTAGTGACCGCAATCGGCCATTAAAGATATTAGTGGGGCCGCTAAAGGGTGCTCGTTGTTGGTTGGTCCTTAAAGTTACCCTTTTAACTAGAAACTTTTTACGTGGTTGATAGATAGCCTATCTTTACCGACCATCCAGTCTTTCTAAAGGTTAAGATTTCAAGTGTGGTCCTTAGATAGTTTTTTTAGCGTCCGAGTTTTTTTCACTACTTCCCTGTCTCTGTTCCTTTAGCAACAATTCATCGATTGCCAGTCGTTTATTTTTCTAGCGGCAATATGACGCTCGCTAGCCGTTTTAGTTGTTGTTGTGGTTGCTAAAGGTATTATAATTAAAAAAAATTAAAATTTTATTAGTTACATATTTTCGTTAGTAGACATGCTAAACCCAAAGTACAGCAAAAGCATATTAATTCTACAGTTATCAACATAATTCTCCAAACAACTAGTATTTGACATATATAAGTAATTTTGATATGCAAAATGAAATCAATCTACTAATACTACTAGTCTGTCTCGTATCCTTCCCTTTCATTTGCAATAATCTCATCATCATTATCTATACGCATCGTCTGGTGGATATCATCCTTATCTGCGTACTCGTCCTAAGTATCGTTTGTCTTTTATTCTTCATCTACAATAGTTGGATTATGCTCTAATATGACTTGGTTGACTTTAGTGTATACTTCGTTATTCATGCATAATACATCTATCTCTGCGGTATCATTCATAATAGGTATCGACTCAAATGTATCAACTGTCGAAATGGAAGTCCAAACATCTACACTCCATCCATGATGATCGCTAACTTCTCAAACCACTTTTTATGAACCGCGTCATGATACCTTAGTGTGCACTAGATAATTTATACATAGCACCTTATTACTTGATTCGCTAGAATGTACGGCTCATCTTTGTACCAATATGAACTAGTATTGATTCTGGTAACCGCGTGCTCGTTCTGTATTCTTCCTTACCTAGTGCTATGCTATTTACTACTACCAAACAATTCTTTGAGAATCCACCTTGAACACTTTAACCAATTCACAATCCCAACTAACTCCTTCTGGCGAAACAACAAGCCCATAATCCGTAGTGATACGTTTCTCATATTTCTCATCGCTTCACCCCATTAATGACACATGAATCATAATTCCAAACTATACAATTGGTACCGTTAGCCACATACTAAAATTCTTTAGTTCCTACTGGATTGCATGCTAGTTTCATGTTAAATACCTATTAATTGACAAGCTAGAGATACACTTTCTCGATTAATATTTTAATTTTGAATTATAGTATACCATTTTCAAGAATCAATTGTACAATTTATTTTGATGAATTATTTCCACATCTACGTGTTAATCTGCAACAATAATAGACGTGTCTGAAACACAAAATAATTATGTTACAGAATTAATTAGACTAAGAAAGTAACAAAGAATATAGAAAATAAAGAACGTACTCTATATAAACTTGAAGCTCATCGAAAGATCGTAGAATACACAAAACAAGCTAGTCATGATCGATTTGGGGAAAAAAGTAAAACTCTGTTTTCCCACTGGGTGATATTGACTTTTTAAATTTATATCTCTCTTGTTTCTGGCACTGGATCAAATATATCTACCAGGATCATTAAACTTGGTCTTTTCCTCCTTGAGATAACGTGATATGAAATTCAAAGTCTCTTCCACAAAATAACCCTCGTCTATCGAACCTTCTGACGTTGCCACGTTACATATATCCTCCTTTAACTTCTTAAAATAACGTTTGAACGTGTACATCCAACGCATTTGGACTAGTTTACCAAGTAGTTCTTCGTTGTACAAGTGCACTACTGGATGAATCATGATATCGGAAAAATATGGATGGAATAACATCTTAAGCCTGCACATAAGAATAATAACATCTTCTAACCATTTTTTTCAATTCTCGGATACTAAAATTTCATTACAAAGCATACACAAAACATTACACAAACCCATAATTGCATCACTACCCATTTTTCACTCAATTAGTCTGGGCACACTAGCAACATAAAGTAATTGCATCATAATTTGACAATCGTGTAATTTCATTTCGATCATCTTCGCTAAATCAATCACAATATTATTTTTCAAACTCGATGCAAAACAATCAAGAAACTTTTGGACTATCAACTATACAAGCTCTCGCTTATCCGGACTCATCGCATACTTTTCTTTTGGTTGCATCACCCCACCCCTCGCATCTATAGACAACCAAAATTACTCTCGAATGCCTACATATTTTAAAAATCTAATATTTCCTTTACGTTGTCTTGATTAACCTTGTCGTCAAAACTCACAACTATAACCAGTAAGCTATCACATACATTCTTCTCGCAATGTGATGTCTCCTCATTTTTGATAATTAAATATACTTTCGAGACATCAATTTAGGTGTATTTATTAGTTTATAGGTCGATCTTAGCTTAATTTAGTGCACTTTCCTATTTTGAGTCTTGATTTAGTAACAGAATATTTTTAGAGCATATTGGGTTTAATTGTTTATTTAGTGTGAAGCTTTAAAGATAATTATGGAGATTAATTAGAGTCCAAGTCAAAGACTACAAGATATGGAAAGAGATATGCATGGTAATTGGAGATAGAAGGAAACAGAGTTCAATTAGGAAAAGGAAAAGCTGCCTAAATCTGAATTTCTGCAGCACAAGCCTAAAGAAGTGGTGATAACTCCAAGAAAGAAGCCTATTTTGGTAAATTCCTTTCATAGGGATGTAGATAATTCGCTGAGGATTCTTTTGGTATATTATGGAGCAAAGACCGACCAATAACGAAGAAGATATGATCAAAACAAGTCAGCAGTAATTATATTTATTTCCATACGAATTTGAGTTGGGCTTGGAGTCCATTACTTAACCTCCCCTTTAAGAAACGAATTAGGTCAACCTATACACTATAAATACATCTTCTTAACACTCTAAAATCATCCTTGGCCAAACCTTAAGGCCAAGAGGAAGCTGCAATACGAGAGAAGAAGTCTGGAAGGAGCAGAACACCATATGTCTCCTTCAACCTCTTATTCTGTAATTCTTTTCTCTTCTTTTCTTAGTATGAATTAATTCTTTTTAGCTTGAGTTTTTAGCATATATGTATAAACCCTAGTTTTGATTGACATCTATCTAATTTGGGAATTTATATATTTTAAATTGAATTATAGTTTTTATTCTCTGTTTATGTGTTTGGATTTATATTCTGTGTTCTTGTGGAAGTGCACCCATATAGAATTACCTTCTAGTAATTAGGTCACCATTGACAACGGTGTTTAATTACATGTTTAGCACATAACGTCTAGTATTCGGTTTAGATCTGACAAATCAACCTAACTAGATAATCACTATGTTTTAGTTCTTGTGACTATTTACCAATTACAGGAAAAGTTTGCTTAGGAAGCCTTACTGACACAGGTAAATCCTATTTAAAACTACCTAGCGAATTGGAACCGATTATTGAAATACTACATAATTCACCCTTACATGTTTAGAACGGCAAAACTAGTGGGGATTACATGTTATTTACTCAAGCTAAACTTTCATACTATCTTCTTTTCTTTTCTTTTATTTATTTTCTGTCTTTAATTTAGTAGTTTAGTTTTATTTATAAAAACCAAATAAAAATCTATTTTCCTTTTCTTTCTTTGCGTATTATCTTTTCTATCTTTTATATTTGCACTTGATAATTTGCATAAGTTCTCTCTAACTTTCGTCAGTCTCTGAGGAACGAATCTTCTTATCATTAAAACTTGCATACGTCCTGTAATACTTGCAGTAATGTGTTAGCTTAGGGTGTTTATTTGCATCTAAATTACATCATCTTTTTATCACACCTTAGGCCACACCACAATGTAACATCGATGTTATGTTTTAACAAGTTTTCTGCCAATAAGGTAAATTATAGAATATGATATTGTTCATACAGTTAAACTCTTATACCCATTCTCTTGATTACCTTACCACCAAAATCCGTGTATTTTCCCGATAACACAAAGGTCAAACCGTCGAATTGTGTTTGGATACGGGCTGGCTATACTTCATGGGATGAGTTCTATAATTGTTTTTTGGATTCAAAGTCGAGTTTCCCCAAAATGGATGTGAGATTGGTAACCATATTTTGTAGAGGCGTAGAATTCATGCACTATGGACACGCTTTGTAACCTTGATGAGATCGACCCGATGTGTACGATATTTTTGGATAATCATGGAACATGTACACAATCACGCAACAAAAAGACGTCTTTTTTATGTGCATAAAAAGTAGGGATGACTGGCCCCACAACCCATTCAACTCGTCCATCATAGACTGCAAAATTACATCCAAATATTTTTCAGGACAACATGGACCAGGAATCAATACATTTAGCATGAGTATTGATTCTTTCATGCACAACCATGGTGGTAAGATCAAAACAGTCAATATCACCAGTCACATGCTATATGGATTGTGTCAAGCACAAACAAATATTACGAGATTCTATAGCAATTTTTTGGTGATGCTCATCAAATATCTTCCAACTAAGGCCATCAACTGGATGATGCAAAATATCCTCGTCTATAAATTTCTTAGTCTTGCGCAAAATAATTTCCTGCAGTATATATCGATGTAGACAAATGATGTAATACTGGGGTGATGGAAAAATAAAGTAATACTTTATGCGACACTCTCTTTCCCTTCTTTGGGTCCCACCTAGATACATTATAAATTAGACACGTCTCTAATGATTTATAATCACCTTGGTACAATATACAGTCGTTTAAACATAAATAAATTATTTAATAACCTAACCGAAACTCTTTAACTTCTTGTTAGAGTCTTCAAACAATAAGTGTAAGGCATGTCCATTGGGGAAAAATGACTCAACAACTGTAGCAGTTCAGCGAATGAAGTATTTGTCCACTTATTTTTCACCTTTATATGCATCAATTCCACACTGAAATTTGACAACTCCATTTTTGTAAAACCAGGATACAACTCGAAACCATTTCGGCAACCAAAGCATCAAAAGAACCATTATGTTACTTCATTGAATAGTCCCGTCTACCATTTATGTATCCACAACATTAAAAATTCTTCTTAAATCATCTATCATATTCGTCATTTCCTCGTCTACAATACCAGAATTAATATTTGAGGGAATAGGTTGTACTTCTCCATGAAAATTCCAACTTTTCACCATGCAAATTCCAAATTTCATAAGTCGATACAAACCCATTCCTCAAAATACCTTCCTTAGCCTCAATAATGTTTATTTTCCATCTATTCATGCACCAATTACATGGACACTGAACCACATTAGAAATATCCATGTATGAAGATGCGAATTCAATTAAACTCATAACACCTTTATCAAACGCCAGAGTAACCTTACTTTTCGAATTAATCCACTCATTATCCCTAGGCATGTCCATTTGGACTTAATTGCATCGTAAACAAAAAATCCTGATAAATATAATAATTTGTGAATAAATTATATAAATTGTATTAATATTGATCTATTATATACATGAATTACAAAATAAATTATATTTACAAGTCCCACTTACATATTTAATTCTTTATTTCTAAACCCTAATTTTTTCTCATAATGTTAAAAATCTCTATGATTATAGAAACAAATCATATATAACAACATATATTATGTAACTACATCATGTAACAATCTACACAACATAATATAACTCATAAAAGATGCAAAATCAAGCTTTTATGAAAATAACGTTAAGAAATTCCTCAAAAAATTAAAGGATTTGATGATGTAAATGGTTTCAAAGAGTGGAGTTATGCCAGGTAAAATAAGGTAGCTGAAAAAAAGGTGGTAGCGGCAAGTGGTGGATCCATGGTAAGAATTTACGGGGAACAATTTTTAAGTTTTTGGGTGTTAGATTTTAATAAAAATGGGGAGAATCGGTTGGGTATCGGATGCCCAATATGTCTCATATTTATTAAGGGAAGCTTTAGCGACCACAACCGCTAGAGGTGAGTGTAATCCTTTCCAACTACAAATTAAAAGGGTTCGGTAACATAATTAAAGTCTTTAGTGAGCACGTCATTGTTCGACAAAGGTTTTTAAAAAGTTCCATAAAAGTTCCTTCACTGACCACACCAGTGGTCACTAATGAGTACAGATCACTTGGGACAACCTATTGGCTGGTAATTTTTTTTTGATTTAAAGAACGTACTAGCAACCACTGTTGTAGTTTCCAATGTAGTCAGATCATAACGAACAACCTTGTGCTCGCCAAAAGACTAATCTTAATGTTTTTGTATAATTTTACTCTTCTGGCGACAACTATTGATCACCACAACTTCTATTATCAGCGACCACTTAACTGGTCGTCGGAGATGGGGTCGCTAAACATCATATCACGCGTAATGAGTAGTATAATTAGGCGATGGGTATATACCCATGTCTATTTTTATACTTGTTATAAAGTCTTTTTATTATACAATTGCATTTCAGATTCCTACAAATATTGGTGTATATTTAATAACCTGAATTATTTGTGTTCAAAGTCATTTTGTCCAATGATTGGTATAAACCCAACTAGTTTTGTCCAATGATGGTTATAAACTCAACTGGTTTTTGTCTAGTTAAGGTGTTTTGTCCATGTCAAGATATATCTCAGTGATGGGTTTGTATCCAACTGTTTTATTTTCATGTATAAGTGTATAACTATTACGATCATACAAAATCATACCATACCGATGCACTCGTACCTACAGAGACGATTGGACACATAGCCATATAGATCGACTGGACACATACCCATACAAATCCACACATACCATATAAACGATTTATGTGCATACACATACATACATATTTATATCCATATACATACACACACATACATATTAATAGTCATATAGATTCATACCCACTTTGCACACCTTAAAAATATAAAAGAAACTTTTATTTTCAATATAACACCTCTCTCTAATACACTACAATCCCTACTCCAATAAAAAATAAAAAGAGGTGTTATATTGAAAATTAAAGTTTTTTTTTCCTTTTAGTATTTTACAAGTGAATAATTTTTTACAAATTTTTTACAATTTTTTTAATATAACCTTATATGTTATATGGCTCTAAAATCTATATAAGTTATATACCTATATAATATTTGGTAAAAAATGTAAAACATGGATCATTATTACTCTAACAAGTTTTTTATGGAAATATTATATTGGGATATATAGTTTAATATTTTTTTTAACCATCAATTATACAAGTAAAGTTCTTTATAATTACACATGTATCGATGTTTAGATTTAAAAGGTTATATAAATGGTTTTCTTGAAAAGAAGGTTGAGACTTTTTCCTGGGCTTACGTCTATCCGCCCTGGAGGACTATTTATATAGGATACATATACTATTTCTTACGGTGGAGTCAATGTAGTATTTTTTCTTTCGGAAGTTTCAATGTAGTATAGCTTATCTTATTTAATCCCTTATATCAACTATTAGTCACGAAAATATAAGATCAAACATAGCCACTGGGTGCATAGATTATTAAGAACACACATGAAAGATTATTAAAGATCATCTATTCAACTTTAGATCCTTTTGTTTGTATGTCTTTTCCAGATTTCTATGTATGGACACTCTCTTATTAAAAGAACGACTCTCTTTTGGTTAGGTTGTGAGAGGAATTACATAGTCAGCTGTAGGCGTAGGTGTAGGTGTATGTGCAGGGAATTTCATAATAATATCGTTGAATGTGAAGGTGGAATCCATTAAACAAATATTCATGTGAAAAAAAACACATGGATTCGAAATAGGGACACACTAACATGCTTCCAAAATTTGACAAACTTGGGTTCTTTCGGACGTGTAAAGATGGAATCCACTAATTGAACCCCATCATTGGTGCCTTAACTGAAATAAACTAATAGGTCTTTTTAAGCATCAATTATTGGTAGGGTAAACAAGAAAATGATAGACACTAGTAGCATTGTTCATGCATATTCGTCCTCCACTGCGTTTCCTTGCGAAATTTTATAAGGACCTCCTGGTGTCACCTAGGGTACTGTGATAAAAATAAGATAAAATTATGTCGAGAAAACTACGCACTCTCACCCTAGATAGACACAGTACTGCAAGTATTACAGGACGTATGCAAGTTTTAATGATAAGAAAGTTCGTTCTCAGGGACTTAGTGTGTAGTGAGGTAGTCGAATGGATAGCAATAATGAGTAAGGAGTAAATAATTAAAAGATAGAAAATTAAAGAGAATAAATTCGAAATTAATTAATTAAACTAAGAAAATAAAAGACAATAAAATAAATACGAAAAATATGAGATGAGAAGTATAGCTTAGGTTTTGCTAGTATGCACTAATCCTTCTAATTCTTTCTATTAGATCTAGTTAATAAGGGAGATAAATAGCTCTTGTATACTTAGTCAGGATTCTAAATTTCCATACCTTAGACCTTGAGAGCGACTAAGAGGGCTACAGACACACCACGAGGCTGGTTCAAATAGGGTTATCAAGCGCAACCAAGGCCCTAAGCAATCAATTTCCATACATGGTGATAGTGATTAATTCATACCCTAATGACTATCTAGTTAGAATCAGTGTTGTCAGGACTAATATCGACACTAAACGTTATGTGGTGTTTCAATAATTAGACACCCATCTAAGGTGATAATCTAACTACTATTAAGATAATCCTATACTCGTGCACTAGCAAGGAAAATAGTCATTAAATCAAAACACATAAACAAATATAAAGGTAAGCAGCTAATATCAGATTAAAACATGTAATTCCCAAAGAAACTTATATAGAAAGAAATTAGAATTCATAGATTATACATGATGCAAAACCCAAGCTATGTAAGGTTTAGTTCATACCTGAAGGAAATAAACTAAAAGAAATAATGAAAGACATCATCTTCCTCTCTACAATAACTTGGAAGAATAAAACCTTAAGAACTAATTACTATGAGGCAAAAATGATTTACAAGTTATATAAGGGTGTATTTATAGGTGTTTAGAAGACCTAATTCGTTTTCTTGAAGGAGAGGTTAAGTAATGGACTCCAAGCCCAACTCAAATTCGTAACCCTAAAAACATGAAATCAGGCCCGATTTTCTTTTGGTCTTAGCAGTTTCAATTTTCATCCGTTTGACGCGTATGAGTATACCAAATTCATCGTCTCGGAAAGATCTTCAACTTTGATCTTGACCGTTTCTCCAAATTCCACACCTTTTTTGAGATATAAGCTGATTTGTGGTCGTAGGTGCAGAAATTCAGGATTAAGGCAGCTTTTCCTTTTCCATGTTTTTAGCTTTTCTTTCCTTTATCTCCAATTTCCATGCTTATCTCTTTCCATATCTTGTAGTCTTTGACTTGAAATCTAATTAATCTCCATAATTATCTTTAAAGCTTCATACTAAATAAATAATTAAACCCAATATGCTCTGAAAATATTATTTTACTAAATCAAGACTCAAAATAGGAAAGTTCACTATTTCTCAAGAAAAACGATTATTATGACTTCTAAATCACTAAAAATGATGTATCATCCTAATATAAATCTATCACAAACGAGGAGACATCACCTCCACACTTTGAGAATCTGTTATTCATGCGTCTTAAATTTAGATCTGATTTGTAATAATTTAGGTTCTAGTAGCAAGGGTCTTCCGGGTCCAAAGCAACTAATATCGTGTGAAATATTTTAATAACCTTATAAATAAAAATGAACTTGAAGACACTAAATTTTATAGGTATATATTCTCTTGATGTAATAAAATATCGGGGGGATAAGTTTATAGAATCTAACCTTAATAGGGGGTTACATAATAAACTTTGGGATAATTTTTCCCCACAAGTTTAGATAGCAGTTATCCTAGCTATAGGGTCAGATTATTGCCCTCTAGTTTTACATCAAGATACTCCTAATAATAATAAAAGAAGTGTTTCTATTTTGAGTCATATTGGACTAAAGAAGTAGATTGTTTAGAATAATAAAAAATGTGTGAAAAAATATTACACTTAAAACGCAGTCTAACCTCAGTTATTAATTACAAGTTGAAGAAATGTAGCACAGAATTAAGAAATTAGAAAAAAGAGGAATTCAATAAAAGGAAAAAAACCATTGATAAATTAATGGAAAGACGTGAGTATATATCAAACTAAAATTCTCCTAATTTTAATTAGGATGAATTTAATACAATTACAAAAAAAATTGAAGAAAATTGAAACAAAAAAGAAAGTTTCTGTAAAGATAAATCCGGAAACTTATGTTTCAGCCTGCTATCGTGCTGGTCCGGATCGGTTTGCGTTACTGGACCTTACCGGACCATTCCGGTCCACCAGTCCTAGCCTTTACCGGTCCGATTCGCCCCGGTTCCGTGAGTAGAATAGAGAGGTGCCAAACGTTAAGTAGAACAGGTTAGACCGGTTCATGTCTGGTTCTACCCAGTTCCAAACCGGCTCTGGCTTAATTTTGTTCTATTCTTTGTTTGTATTGAATTTTTTTAAACAATATTTGTACTGAATATTTTTTGTTAAGTGTTTTTTGTATTTACTTCGGATTTAAAAACTAGCATTACATCATCATCTTATAATTTACAAATATTTCTTTCAAATCAGAAAAAAGAAATTGCACAACATTTCTTTCCAGTACAACAACCATTCCTTGCATCTATTCCACTATAGCAAGTCCTGTAACAAGTAAAAATAATCTCAATTGATTATGTTACCACTACATATATACAACCTGTAATTCACAAATAAAAAAGATAAGAATCACAACCTTCAACAAATAATATAACAATGGTTGACAGATTACCAAATCAGATGAAGATATAAAGATTACCAATTGCAAAACCCACTAAACCCATCAACAAAATATTCTCAACATATTCAAGTTTTCAAGAAATTGAAACAAAAACCCCAAATAATAATAATTTCACAAATTAGAAAAGTTACCCCAAGGTTTTTTCCAAAACTTTTAAATAGAACACCTTGGCAATTAAATGTTATAATGCAAATAATAACAACTTACATGTTAATATATTAATGCAAAATGAGCATAAAACCACCCAAGGGTACTTTGGACCAAAAAAACCTCTTATAAAAATTTAGGGACTAATTTGTAATTTTTCAGAAATATATTCATCATTTCACAACCTTAAAGAAGTTGTTTAAAACATATTTGGGTCCAATTTCACTATTTCAGAAAAATTATGGGGTACTTTCTTAAATAAATTTATTTCCTTAAAAAGTGTTTTCTCTGAGAATCAGGTTTTTTTTTTTTTGCAATTTTGAAAAATTTCCGCGCATTCCGAAAACTTTAGTTTAAACCCGTCAATTCTAAAAACCCCCAAAAACTAGTTCATCCACTTCAATAAGCTTATCCATTTCTCAAATAACAAGAATTTAAAGTCTAAATTGCAAAACACCAACTGTTTCCTACAACAAATTCAGAAGAAATCAGGGAATTCATAGTTACAAATCTCACAAATTAGTTCATCAAATTCAATAAACATCTCAATTTCTCCATTTTGAAGAATTTAAAGTCTCATTTTTCAAAACACTAGCTAATTTATACAACAAATTTAAAGAAAATCTAGGAATTTACAATATCAAATCCCACAAATTAGTTCATCCAATTCAATAAACTTATCAATTTCTCAAATAACAAGGATTTACAGTCTCATTTTCGAAAACACCAAACATTTCCTACACAAAATTCAAATAAATCCATTAAAAACTTCCATTTACAACCTGTTATACACAAAAACCATAAAGTTGACTATCAAAATCTCATCAAACATGTTCTTATAGTATCAAATCATCTTAATCAAACACGAGTAGTAACAATTACACACAAAATAGTGACTTTCCATATAAATTTCAGAAAAACCAGGTACTCAAAGTACTATTTTCGAAAAGATGGTGTATTACTTTAAACATATTCACCAAAATCAGAAACTAATCTATCAATTTCGCACAATATAAGGACTTTGCATAATAATTACACTCAAAAAATTGTGATTTTCGAATTTCATAAACATTTTTCAGAAAAATCATGGACTAAAACAACAATTTCAAATTAAAACAGGTCCTAGAGAGACTATTACCCATAACTCCATCATGATTCTTCACTCCGAATCCCGAAATTCATCAAGAGAATCCAAATAATCAACAATGCATAAGATAAATAAAGATAATAATCAAAACCTTCCACAAATAATAAAAGAATGGTTGAGAGACTACCGAATCAGATGAAGATAGGAAGATTACCAATTACAGAACCCACTAAACCCATCAACAAAACCCGATGGAGATGGGTAAAACCGAAACCAAACATGATTCATATGGAGAATTATATAAAATTAGAAGAGTGAAGATCACATAATTGATAGTGTAGAATATAGATTCATCATATTGGGATGAAGATGAAGATGAAGATGAGAGAATCAGTTGGTGACGAGATTAATAATACGAGAAATGAGAGAAACTAACTGAGAGCGGGTGGGGTGGTTAAGGGATAATAAATGGGGTGGATGAGGTATTTAGACAGTGGGTTTTATTAAACAAAAAAATTAAATACCTTATCGGTCCGCAACGGTCCGGTCCAAATGGCTGGGTTCTTTTTTATAGGAACCAATAAGGGTTAGTCCGGTCCGGTGCGTTCCTATCCAACACTGTAGCTCCGGTTCAGTTTCGGTTCAGGAATCGGCCGGCCCGGTTCTGTCTGGTGGACCGGTAGGTCTGAACGGTTAGCCACCTTGACTTATGGTTTAACAAAAAGAGTTAAAAATACCAAATACTATCATGCCATTACAAAGGAAAGAAAAAATAACAAACCCAAATTTAAAGAATAATTAATAAGATGAAAATTGGATTGAAAACCCAACATAAATACAAAATGAAATTATACATTATTTAAAAAGATACCTACACAAGTATAGGAATAAGAAACTATGAAAATATACTAAATCTAGTTAACCCAACCATAACTGGACAAATGAATAAAAAATCTAAATAAACATGTAACAGAAAATAAAGCTAAGACATCAACATGAGAACTAGGGCCACAAAGGCCCCATGACCTGATGATTACATTGGACTCTTAGATGTTGAGAAACATTATGAGCATATAGAATGAGATTTCATAAATGATTTAATGATAAAGATGAGTTTTAACTTAGAATGGGTCAGGAAAATACTGGAATGCATCAATTCAGTAACATATTCAGTAAATATAAGTGGAGAAATACATGACATCGGATCTCCAACAAGAAGAATTAGACAGGGGGACCCCCTGTCTCCTTTGATATTTTGTATTGTATCAACAACACTTAATATATTAGTAAAGGAAAAAAAGTAAAAGGTTTATATAATGGAATACAAATTGGAAAACATTGTCCCCACATCACACATCTATAATTTGCTGATGATATGATCTTCTTTCTAAAAGCAGTTAATATTGAAGTAGAATCATTTAAGGACATAATTAATAAATATAGACAAGCAACATGATTGACATTAAATATTAATAAATATAGGACTTCATTTATCCCAGGCACAATCAGAACTTATTAAAAATATTATGACAAGAAGACTAAATATTAGCAAAGGTACAAAACATGGGAAACTACTTAGGCTTCCCCACTGAAAGGGGTAGAGCCAAATCAAAAGATTTACAAACCTTAGTAGATAAAATAGCAAAGTGAATAGAAAATTTGAAAAAAGTATACCTATCAATAGGAGGGAAAGAAATTCTAATAAAAGATGTACTACAAGGAGTACCAAACTATATTATGTCAACATATCTTATCCCAAAAAATATATGTGAAACAATACACTAAATTCTAGTAAAATTCTCGTGGAGAAATAAAAATGAAAAGAAAATCCACTGGTGTAAAAGTCAAAATTTGTGGTTTAGGTTTCACAGACATTAGTCGTCGCTAATGATAACACTTAATAGCGATGAAATTTTGTTGTCGCTAGTGACATACGAGTGGTCACTACGACAAATCATTAGAGATGGCCCATGTAAGTCGACATTAGTGACTAATAAAAACATTAAACTACAAAATAGCAGTGACATTAGTCATCACTAATGTTAACACTCAATAGCAACAAAATTTTGTTGTCGCTAGTGTTCATATTAGTGACAAAACTCTTGCTCATTAACGACAAAATACATGAGGTTACTAATGACGAGAAACAAATGCAACAATTAGGCATAATTTTCATTTGAAACCCTCCAAAATATTTCTCATCCCCAAACCCAAACCCTAGAACGAAACTCAGTTACCGGTCTACCACCCACCGCCACCAGATTTTTGCCACGTCATCAGCGGAGGCACCCAACCTCCACCTCCACGTGTGGGGTACACTACACCAACAAAATACCCATTTATTTTGTCAAAATTAGGTATTTTTTTAAATTTCAGTCGTTTTAAATTCAATATATTTCAAATACGTGTATGATTTTTCTTTGATTATAGAAATATAATATTTAAAAATTTGGGATATTCAAAGCTTATATTATATGATTTTAATTATACGTATGATATTAGGAATTTCACATTTAAAATTTGCGTACAAAAATATATTTGGTTTACGCATTTATACATTATATTTTTATTTTAATATAGTCAAAGGATCCACTTATTGGGAAGAGTTAAATTAAACTACCAATGACGGTGACTAGAGAATTTTTAAGAGGTGTGATAGATTTTATGACGTTTGTGTAAAAGCATGGATAATACATGTTACATTTTTTGTCTGAGTAATTGTTGTTTACATAATCAAAAGTTTCATATTTAAAGTTTTGGTCATATTCAAATGTACGAGGCTTGGAAAAAACACGGTAAAAAGTACAAATTCTTGTAAATAACGATACCCATATTGTAGATAAAGAACTGATATATGTGTTTGATGATTAGAGACCCACATTTAATGGTGGGAGTCATTCTGGTGACACTAAGATATTGGTTCCTTGAATCTCATATTCTAATTTGATGCACATCAAAGTGAAGAACAAGTGGACAAAAATATCTTTCATTGCACACATGCAATTATAATGTCATGTTTGACCCAAAGGGTATAATTTGTCTTTATCGTATGAGGAGTGCAACAAAATATATGATCAGTGTATGTTCGAGTGATGGTGTATTGTATTATAAAAGAAATGACCACCTCAAGCATTTATTAATGTGTGGTGAATCTATGTAAACCCGAAGATGGGGAAGATAATGCCTCATAAGAAATTGCAAATTTTTCCCCTTGCGCCTACATTACAAAAAATGTATATTTTGAGACACACGGCAAAAGACATGATTTGGCACCATACCAAAAAGTGTAATAACAAAGATGTACTACGTAATCTCGTCGATGATGTTAGTTGGAAAATGTTTGACAAGTGGAACCCTGAGTTTGCAAATGATTCGCACAATATATGCTTGGGTTTGGCCGTTGATGGAAAGTGTCCATTCTACCTGCAAAACAACTCTTATATCATGTGACCAATTATAGTGATCATATATAACTTGCCACCAGGGTTTCGCATCAAAGAATCCACTGTTGTGCGTACTTTATTGATTATGGGTTCGCGTTATCCTGGCAAAAATATGGATGTCTTTCTCTACCCTTCTATAGATGATTTGAACATGTTATGGGATACAGAGATTATTATGTATTAAATCATACTAAGGAATAATTATTCATGAAGGTTTGTATGTTGTTTACAATTAATGATTACCTGGCTAGGCTATATACTTTGGGATGGCAAGGTCAAGGTTACAAAGCGTTTTCCCAATGCATGAATATTACACCGTCCACGCGGGTGAGTACAGGTATATTGTATTTTGATCATAAACGCTGGTCACCTGTATGTCATCAGTTTAAAAAGACGTATCATTTTACGATCATAGCGAGAACATGCCACCACCTCTAAAGTATTGCCCGATAGATATTTAGACGCATCTCAACGAGTCACCTTTTGTTATTCTTGGTAAGAACAAGGACTTTGATGGAAATATGAGAAAGCTAAAGTGCCTCGAGAGATTAATTGGAAGAAAAAGAGTATCTTTTACAATTTATCATGTTGGTCGGAAAACTTGTTGAAACATAATATTGATATTATGCATTGTGGGAAGAATGTGTGTGATAGTTTACTTGGTAATGTACTTGGCTTAGATTTAAAAGTGAACAGAGATAACGTGAAAGCCAAAAAGGATTTGAAATATTTGGGTATCATGAGAGACTTGTCGATTTTCAATGACCAAGGTAGAATGATGTCGCCGCACGCAAAGTATGCGATGCCCCAAGACAAACGACATACTTTTATCGATTGGTTGACGGCGCAAAAGTTTCCCGATAGCTTTGCATCTAATTTGAGGAATAACGTTCTTAGTAATACGGGGAAGATTATTTTCGCAGAATGATGCATTTTTTTTTGTGGCAAGTATCACCGGGTAACCGATGATAAATATATAAAAGGTCTGATAGTTGGGTTGTGAACGTGTTTAGAAAGGTGTGTTAAAAACCTAAGTATGAAAGAACTAGAATCCAGAAAAAAAAAGTGATGGTACTAATGTGCGAGCTTGAAATGATATTTCTTCCATCTTTTTTTGACATAATGGTGTTATGCACTTATACGAGGTAGCCCAGTCAAGTGGATCGGTTCAAATTGGTTGGATGTACCAAAAAATTTACTTGAAGAAACTAAAATAATATATGGAATCTGAGGGTTCAATCTACGAGGAATATATTGTAAAGGAGCAATGCAATTTATATCTCTTTATATACAAGAAGAAAAACCAAAGTTCAACAATCCTGATATATATGGTGAGACAATCCAAGAACTAAAAAATTATATGTATCTAGTATCCAATGTCAACCAGTGGGTAATAAGGAGTTTTGTATACTACCATATAAAGAAAATCAGATAATCGATGGGTACATCCTCCATAATTGCGAGGAGGTCCAACCATATATGATGTAAGTAATTTTATAGTTTAAATATTAAAACTATTGCTTATATACTAACGAATTTTGATAGTGAACACAAGTCTTCACTACGGTCCATGATGCATTCATAGAAAGAACTCACATAGAGCAGTTTTGTCGAAGGTATACAACTTTTTATTTTTTAATACAACTCTGACTCTATTACAACTAATAATTGTTACAATTTGTAGGTGTTTATAATGCTAAACCTGAAGATGTAAGTTAACGAATAAATTGTTGTAGTGGCTAACATGTCTAGTGATGCCGTATATAGATTTGATTCATGTGCTATAAATGGGGTCACATGTGTTTCTCGTGAAAAGGGGAAAAAGAGTTACTTAAGATTACGATGTTTGTATTATCACTAATGGAATTACTTATTACGGTGAGTTAGTCAATATAGTCAGGGTCGAATTGGGTAGTGGTTGTTTTGTTGTGTTGTTTGGGTATACGTGGTATAACAGAGATGAGAAAAGGTCAAACCGGAGGTCCATACATGGATAAACCATGATTAATAGAAGTTCTTCTTTTGGGTGAAGTGAAGAGAGATACATCTTAGCCACTCAAGCAAGAAAGGTAATTTGCATTGATGAAATAAATTAAAAGAAGTCCCAAAAAGGGTGAAAAGTTTTATGTGAATTAAATGACTGGCACAGATGGAGTGCCAATTTGTGGGGTATGGAATCTATATCGACTATCACTTATCTGATCACCATAATTTTAGGTGATGTACTATTGGACCCAAACAACTCGCAATTACGTTGACTGGTGAGAGGGCATAAAGATTGATCCAAACTCTTTGGGGGGCACGGTCCCTAGATTAAAAATGATGATGAAGTATACGATGACACATTGTATGATTACAGATATGAATACCTATGCCCATCAGAGAAACCTATATACATCGGTAGAGATCATGAAATCGTAAGTCTTTATGGTTACGAGACTTACTAGTAAGTTCTTCTCACTTATAAGTTCTCTAATTATTATTAGTATGACTTCATTTGTTAAAAGTTATTCATTTGTTAAAACAGGTTTGTACGAGATATCAAGCACACTGCGCCGAAGACATCGAGCAATATTTGCTTAAGATGTGCTTAGTTTTTAATTAGTTTGATATTTTGTAGAAATTTGGATGTTAGTGAATTTAGAAAATGTAATATTTTGTTTTTTATTTCAACATTTTGGAATATTATGATTGTCTTTAATGATTTCAATATGAAAAAAAAATGGATTTTTAATGTTAAGAAACATATTTAATAATTAAAAGATAGAACTAGTAATGATAAATTTCTCGCTATTCATATGTACAACTCGTCACTAATGACAAATTTATTGACCATGAGTTCTTCAACAAGAATGCATCGCAATCGATGGTTGTCATCAACAATGATTATTCCATCTCTAATGATAATATATTAATCATTAATCAAAATGATGGTGTTTTAATTCCCACAAGTTACCATTTTATAAGCATTAGCTACGAATTTTCACATCGTGAGTCTTATGTATTAGCGATAAAATATTTTGTCGTTATCGATAAAGTTCAATTTTTAATATAACATAAATGGGGTTGTAAATCACACAGCGAAGTCAACTGTCATTAATGATAAAAGTAGTTTGTCGCTATTGATAACTGATACCTAAAAATATTGAATTATCATAATTGGGGACGATTTTCCAACTTAATGTCTTTGATAATGATAAAAGTTATAAAAACAAATCAGACTTATCAAAACACATTGCATTCATTTTACACAACCACAACCAATTCTGTTGAGAGGCACTGTTACCAAAAAATACGCTTAACTGTTGATTTTATCATTCCATTGTATTGCCTACTTCTCTATTCCATTTCAATTAATCTTTCTACTTTTTTTCTTTTATATATAAAAATTATGTCGATGAATTTGGATGAGTATGTGTATATTAGAGTGATTTTTAGATTAATTTGTACTATATAAAACTATTAATTTACAAATAATAAAGACTTTTTGTGCTATAATCTGGAAATAAAATTTAAATTTGAAAATACAAACCTTTAGGATGATATCATTTATAGGGACATTTAGGATAGATAAAATGAAGTAATTTTTTGTTTGGTGACTGTATATTTATATAGGGATCTATAGGTTAATTTTGAAAATTTTATATAAGGACCATTGGTGCAATTTCAAAAATATAGGGAATTTAAAATCAATTTTGAAAATATAGGGTCCTTCAGTGCAATTTCAATAATATAGTGTCTTTAAGTGAATCTTAAAAAGTATAGGTACCTTATATTTTAAAAATTGCACTTATCCCTATAAACTTTTAAAATGACCCTTTAGCCCCTATAATTTTAAGAAAAACCCTTTAGGCCCTTATATTATAAAAATTGCACTATAACCCCTAAAATATTAAAATTATCTTTTAACCCTTATAATTGTATATAAAATTCCCTTTAAGTCCTTCAATTATAAAAATTATACTTTAGCTCCTATAATTTTAAAATTTTCACTCTAGCCCCTAAATTTTAAAACTCTTCTCTTTAGGCCTTATAGTTTTGAAAAGTATACTTTAGCCTCTTAAATTTGTAAAAATTATACTTTAGGCCTTGTACTTTTAATAATGACAATTTATTCCCCTATACTTAAATGACATATACACCGGGGTTCGCAGATGCTCTGACCAGGGTTGCCAATAGGCATGCACTAGATGAGAGGTTTGCGATACATCTCCCAAATCACAAACTATACAGTAGTAGGACTTGTTTGGAGCAAGTTCTTTACCATTATGATAGGAGCAAATACGAATTTGAAGCTCATTTACTTTTTATTCCGTGACAGGGATGCTCTGTTTGGTCCACGAATGAAAGCCAAGCATTTTCAAGAGTCTAGGCATCAAGTAGTTTACCAGCGTAGGATATATATGAGTATATTTGTCACTGCCACGAGTTTGTTGATTATAGGACAAGACATCATTTGCCACAAGTCATAGACTAATTGATTAGTTAGGTGTACATAAGATTTATTGTATTAAGTTGTTTTTTTATGATGCTTGTCCTTTCAAATTTGCCAAAATTATAACTTAGTGTTTAAATTTGTGTTTCATCTCGTGTAAATTATAATTTGTTATTATATCTTTTAAAAAATTTCAATAATTTATTTTATTTTAAGATGCCACATGTTATAGCTAGGGGTCAGGGTGGGGATGTGTGATCCTTATCACCGACCTAACATTCTGATTACGGGATGCCATGCCCAGGTATATATATATATATATATATATATATATATATATATATATATATATATATATATATAACATATTACTTTTAGTGAATAATATTGTTTTATTGACTTTGTATTAATGCTAGTAAAGCAAAAAGAAAACCGAGGGGAAAGACAACCCTACAAATAACATATAGGGTGATGGTTAAGGTCGTGGGTCACCTACTGGTGGGGCCTAGGGTGTGATAAAATAAGATATAATTAACGTGCAAAATAACACCCTAAAGGTACACGGTTCTGCAAGTATACAGATCGTATGCAAGTTTTAGTTAAATAATTAAGATTCGTTCCGCATAGACTACGAAGGTTAGGGGAATCTTATGCAAGTATCAAGTGCAAATAATTAAAGCTAGAACAACTAAACACAAATAAAAGTAAAGACAAATAGATATTTGTTTGATTTTCTAATTAAACTAAATTAAAAGGCAGAAAATAAATATGAAAGAGAAGTGATTTGAGAATATAGCTCGAGTTATTAGCATGTAATCCCCACTAGTTTTGTCGTTCTAAACATGTAAGGGTGAATTATGTAGTATTTCCCTAATCGGTCCCAATTCGCTATCGGTAGTTTCAAATAGGATTTACCTGTGTCAATAAGGCTTCCTAAGCAAACTTTTCCTGTAATTGGTAAATAGTCACAAGAACTAAACCATAGTGATTATCTAGTTAGCTTGATTTGTCAGATCTAAACCGAATACTAGAAGTTATGTGCTAAACATGTAATTAAACACCGTTGTCAATGGTGACCTAATTACTAGATGGTAATTCTAAATGGCTGCAGTCCACAAGAACACAGAAGATAAATCCAAACACATAAACAGAGAATAAAAACTATAATTCAATTTAAAACATTAAAATTCCCAAATTAGATAGATGTCAATCAAAACTAGGTTTCATACATATATGCTAAAACTCAAGCTAAAGAAATTTAGTTCATGAAAGAAAAGAAAGAAATTACAAATCTAAAGGTAGAAGAAGACATTGTGATGAACAGCTCCTTCCGGACTTCTCTCTTGTGTTGTAAGCTTCCTCTTGGTTTAAGGTTTCACCAAGGATGATTTAAGAGTGTTAAGAGGCTGTATTTATAGTGTATAGGTTGACCTAATTCGTTTCTTGGAGATAAGACCAAGTAAAAGACTCCAAGCCCAACTCAAATTCGTATGGATAATTACTGCTGAACTGGTTTGGGTATATCTTCTTCGTTATTGGTCGGTTTGAGCTCCATAACATACCAAAAGAATCCTCAGAGAATTATCTATGTCCCTATGAAAGGGATTTACCAAATTCGGCCTATTTCTTAGAGTAATCGCCACTTCTTTAGGGTTGCTGCAGGATCTCAGATTTAGGCAGCTTTTCCTTTTCCATATTTTTAGCCTTTGTTACCTTTATCTCCAATTTCCATGTAAATCTCTTTCCATAAGTTGTAGTCTTTGACTTGGACTCTAATTAATCTCCATAATTATCTTTAAAACTTCACACTAAATAAACAATTAAACCCAATATGCTCTAAAAATATTATGTTTCTAAATCAAGACTCAAAAATAGGAAAGTGCACTAAACTAAGCTGAAACCAACCTATAAACTAATAAATAAGCCTAAAATGATGTCTCGAAAGTATATTTTATTATCATAAATGAGGAGACAACACCTACCAATTGATTTTTTGTCCTAGACAAGATGTGAAATCTCACACTAGTATGATAAGTAGGTGGCTAGGGTAATTGGTTTGACGGTTAAAGAGAGGGTCCGGCTATACTATTTGTTATGGACTAATGTTCCACCAGAAATGGTGTAGCATGTTCACGATTAATTACATGTATTTGGCATTGTCATATATTTTATAATTATCTATATTGTAGTCAAAAGTGTCGGAATATGATGTAGGATTTCTTTTGTATATATGACTAGGAGCAAAGGCAGAATTCGAATGAAATATCGAGCTATCTAATGATGATTTACGCCTTTCGCTACGAAGACTACAAAAACACGGTTAAAAGAAATTACTACCTACAAGGCATTAAACGCAATGATATTCCACACGATGATTTGGAGAGTTGTTTTGCTTTATGGGATATTAGGGATATCTAATTATAAGTAATTATTGTTAGAAGACATTACTATTATTTATTTATCGGAAGCAAATAAGAAAAACAAAGCAGAATAGGGACTTCCTAGTAGAGACAGATCCACGAGACATAAGAAATCCATCATACACGAGACTTAAGATTTTTCCCATCTTTCTCTTCTACCTAGATAAAATATCTTAAATTTTTTTGATGCTTCTTGATCTATCAAATTTTTGTAAAGAATTTAGATTTAATATATATTAATTAGTATAACATCTCTGTCTTACTTTTTAATGATATTATATTAAGATTTATATTTTAGGTAAATAAATCGACAACCAGTCTTTACTTTATATTTCTTTTAAAATAGGACAATCAATCTCAAATACACCTTTTATATAATAAATTATGATGCAACACAAAATTTGGTTAATAATATGACAACAATGGATGCTATTGTTGAGCAATTAAATTAGAAAATTAATCGATGGTTAATATTAAAAGTTTAGTGCGCGATAGAAGATTGTGTAATAGTTTAGAAAAGATTAAATTTTATAAAATTTGTGTAATATTATTTTTCTTTTTATCGCGAAAGAAAAATATGATAGCCGATTTGGTGATAAAATAAAAATTATACGATGTTCTATTTAGTTATTGGGCGACTTAAATCGTGACTTAATTGACTAAACTCTGGAAGGATTTTTTTGTAAAACTTTATGCTTTGATTAAGGCTTATTTAATATTAGGGTTGTAAACGAATCGAGTCGAGCACAAATTTTAACGAATCGAGTCAAATTTTTTAAAACTTGTCTGTTAACATATCGAACGAGTTCTTTTCGAGTCGAGGTCGAGTATTAATGAATAATTTTTGTATAGGTTTAGTAATATATTTATCGATAACTAAAACATTTATTTACAGATCATAAATTTTAACGAGTTAACGAACGAGTTCGAACAAATTATTTTGTCCATACAATCTTTTTTTTAAACCGAGTTCAAACTACTCGCGAACGGTTTGATTGGTTTACCTCCCCTATTTAATACCTTCTCACAGCTAAAACAAACAACTATCTTAAACGTTGGATGTCAACTTTTTTTACTTTCTTTTATAGCCCGTTTGGGATTGATTATTTTGGAGCTAAAAGCGTTTTTTGATTAAAATTAAATTATTTGTAAAAAATATTAAAAAATATTTTGACATCTAAAATCACTTTAAGTGATTATTTAAATAATCACTAATCTAGTGCTTTTCCTAAAAGTGATTTTAAGAGTCTAAAATATTGCTATGGATATAAAATCACTTTAAGTGATTATTTTGAAAAGCAATTCCAAACGGGCACTTAGTCATTAGATTCAATATTCGAGGGCAGTGTAGAAAACAGCTTAATTTGCAAAGGAGAAAGTATGGTCCATAACAATACGTGTCTATTACAGGAGTATGTAGAAATAGTAAACACGTGGTAGGTTATTCTAGGGAGTCGGTCCCCGCATTGAGGGTCGAGCCACAAGAAGGTGGGTGATTTGTTTGTGGGTGATTTGTTTTTCTAGTCGAATATTTGTTTGTGGGTGATTTGAGTACAAATAACAGTTTTGAATACATAAAAATAAGTGTACTATTATTAAAGGGGATAAAGAAATAAGTTGACAAAAGAAAAAGAATTATACTGTGTGTGTGTAACAGGGAGCTGGTCTCATGAAAATTGGTCACCTTTATGAGTAACATGGTCATCCATGTGACCAAAGATGCAATTCTTATGGGGATGAAATGCGTCCTATTATTTAAGGGGATAAATAAGTACAGATCAAATTACATTTTTTATTATATAAAAATATTTTTATGCTCTATCTTTTAAAAATAGTATGTTTTAACCAAGATCATTTATAAACTATTTTACAAATTATATGAGGTATTTTATCGATTTTATGGTAATTTGTAAGATTTCAAATAAAGATAAAGACCTCCCGTATTTTTCTAACTTTCACGAAAAACCTATATTGACTCCTATTTTACAATTGTCACGATGGGACCCTTTACGTTAATGGTTTGTAACCCATTAGTCTTTTTTTTAATATCTATTAGTTGACCGTTAGCCAACACCACGTGGCTCCACATTGATACCATATAACGGACACTAAGTATGATGTCATCATCATTACACATCATTACTCTTAATTTTTTTTTTCAAAAATCACTATAATTTAATTCTTGAAGACCGACTAAAAAAAGGAATTAAATCCCTTGACATCTTCTTCGTCGCTATCCTGCACAAGAAAACTGCTGCCACTCGTTGTTCATTCTCCACCATCATCAAAGAAAAACCGCCGCCACCTACACAAGAACAACTGTCACCACTCGTGTTCCATCCTCCACGATCATCAATCAGATTGGCTACGCGATCAACAATTAAAGAACCCAAAACTAAGGTAAAAAGTTAATATTAATAATTGAAACTCTAAAAAAATGAATTATTTTTAACCTAATCTCATCACTTTTACAAATTTACAAATTATCTAATTAAGTATAATTACAATCATGATGTTTATTATATTTTGAGTAAATACATTCTTACCGTCTGTACTATGGGTTGTTTGACTACTTACACCCACTGTTTAAAATGGTACTAGTTACCCCCTATATTTAATTTTCATGACTCGTTACCCCCATTTAACGGAAACCGTAAAAATCGCTGTTAGTTGGTCATGTGCTGGTCATGTGCACGTTTTTTTAATAAAAAAATTGATTTTTATGATTTAATAAACACAACTCATTAATTGACAAGGTATATTTGGTAGTTCCTTATCACCTAAACTATATATGCACAAAATAAAAATAAAAAAACATAATCCACATAAACATTCCAACGGATTGGGGAAGCTTGAAGAACCCTAATTTCAGAAATTCTTGCAATCTTTCACGTTTTAGTCGATTCTTGTCTGAAGTAAGCCCCATTTATCAAGATTGATGCCGCCCTAGAATACCCAAAGTGTGGGCTCGTCGTGATCTTGCACTCCATATTGTAGGTGCGTGAAATTAGCTAAGGTACACACTTATTGGTCTGATGCGAATCCAGGTAGGAAGTTTTACAAATGTATGTATTGGGGATGTTCGATGGATTGAAAGTTCTTCACTTGGTTAAATGAACCGATGGGTGAAAGAAGTGATTCGGTAATTCGTGGGCTATTGCGCAAAAGCGAGAATTACGTTTATGAACTGGATGCAATGGAGTCCAAGATGAATTTGTTGGTTGTGGATTTGGATGAAATGGTCTACTTAGAAAAAAAAGATTGTGCGCGTTGAAACTCGAGTATACAAAAGTGAAGGAGTTGAATACCCAGATGAAGTTAGTGGCTGAGGATTTGGATGAATTGCAAGAATAAGAAAAAATTGCTTCTAAAGCTTTGAACTTCAAGTCTGGGAAAGTGAAGGTGGTTGAGGATGAGATGCGACGTCTTAAATTCATGATGACCAGTGTAACACGAGATAACTTGATTCTTATATGGAGTTGCTTTGTGTTGATTTTCATCTTCTTCTTCAATGTTGATGGTTTTAGTTGTTTGATGTATCAGGTTTCAGTTGTTTGATGTATCAGTTTGTTAAAGTGTCGAAGTGTGTAGTTTGTGTAGTTTGTTAATTTGGAACTTTTTTTGTGTTGGTTTTTCTTGTTTTCAATGGAATTGAATGTTATGTTGTTGTTTTAATTTTAGTTTTAGTAGCTATCCAGTGAATGAATTTGCACTTTGATTAAAGTATACAAAAAGTAGATAAGCTTGAGAAAGTAGATAACATATTGCTGGCATTACATAGACTTTCACAAAAAGTTAATATTCAAATACAACTTGCACAAACTTACAAAATATCACAACCTTTAGGTGCATGCACTAAAGTCTTTACCAACCAAAAAACCCTACATAGAAACTACCACCACAAAATAAAGTCACTTAACCCTAGACTATTACAACCCCAATAGTTCTAGTTTTTGCATAAAATAAAGTCGTAAAACACAAATTTTGAACAATCCAGATTCAAGAGTTAATTCTGCAGATTCAAGTATCCGATGGAATTGAAGTTCATTTTTATTTTGCTCCCTTCTCTAATGGAGCTGAAGTTTTGGAAGTTGTTTTCCTCAGACGAAGGGCTTCGGTAATTTTTACGTACCTAGGATTTACCTCTTTCATTACTACACCTTCGTTATGTTGGATGAAGGGCTTCTTTGCTCTTGGTCCTTCTTTGTTTTTTTTCCTATCACAAAAAAAACAAGTATCACTATCTAAATACATTCACTTTCATCTTAAATATAGACAAATCAATGATTGACCTACCTTAGGTCATTGTGTGGGTAAAGTCTTGTTCGATTTGGTTTGCGCATGTGGTTTTTGATGTTTAAACACAACCTGAAATTTAAAAAAAATATTCTGTCAGTCATTTTTAGATCTGGGGAGTGATTTGTCACTCAAATAAAAGTGTAAGGTGTAAACTATCAATAATATATCAATTTACCCATGTGATACCCCTCAACGATGTTCGCTATGATGGCACAGGTGGGGGGTTTACCTTAGTCATTTCGTTGCTTATATCTGTCGCAGGTTTGCTTATCTCCACGCTAGTTTTCTCAGCTTGATGTATTGGTGGATTATTCTTTGATGGCACAGGTGAGGTTTCTTCATTAGTCATTTCTTTGTTTATCTCCACGCTCTTTTTCTCAGCTTGATGAATTGGTGGATCCTTTTCTATCTTCACCTTCTACACTCACATTAAATCCCAGAAAATGTTAGCAATTTACTGTTTTCTTATTGAAGTTAACTTTGGTAGCTGTATAGTAACCTTAAGTACGCTTTTTGGAAGAGAATTATTGTCTTTCGTAGATGATTTTCCTTTTCCTTTGTCATCATCCTATTTTCAAATTAAAGACAAGACACAGTAATAAATATATACACACCTAAAGACATGTACTTACGATAGCTATCACCATTGAGCTTGACCATCCAGAGAGAGTCTTAAACCAATACTCTTCAGTTTGTCGCTTTGTCGTGTAGGGTTTACCTTTGTTGTTTATTACCGTGTTTCATTTGGAATTGGTATATTTGGTTTTGGTCTACATCGCTTTGGTTTGGCACTACATGATTTTTTTACAGGTTCACTCGGCGTACAAGGGGTGGCACAAGGCATAGATGGTTGTACTTCAAACTCATCAAATAGTCTATTAATCTCCTCATCAGGTGTCTCATCCACTCAACATTCACACCTTCAACATTCAGACTTTCTATTTCCTCAACTACAAAAGCTTCCTTAGTTTGTAAGCCACACCCCAGTACCATTTTAGGGGGTAACGAGTCACGAAAACTAAGTTTAGGGGGTAACCAGTACCATTTTAATAGTGGGGGTTAAGTTGTGAAACAAGCCATAGTACAGGGGGTAATTGATATATTTACTCTTATATTTTATACAAATCCTACAATGGTCGTTATTATGATCGTCAGAAGCCTTTTACTGTGTTGAGAATAGCGTATATGGGAATGGGGATGCCGTGACTGTTGGAGTGAGGTTTTTTGAATTGTTTTGCAATAAATATCAATTTTACCACTTCTTAATGGAATCCTTCTCTTATTTAAAGATATATAATCCTCTTCTCTTGATTCTCATGAATCTAAGATCTAAACTAGAAGAAAATAATAGTAAATGTAACTTTAATTGTTTACAAGATAATTAAGAGCTCCGAATGAGAAGATAAAACAGTTAAATTGTTAAGCCTTCAATAGAGATGTAAAAGTGATGATTGAATGCTTGAGAATGATATATTTATCTTGATACAAATGCTTGAAAGTTGTAGTAGTTATGGAAGATGTATGTGTAATGAATACTCATTTGAAGGGAGTATTTAGAGCTTTAGTTTGAGCCCTCTTCCGTTGAAATTTGAATTTCTAAAACACCTAAAGTAGGATCTCGTTTTGGGAAATTGGGATGATTTCAATGAATAGTATTATTTGCCTATTCGTTCATTTAATGAACCAACCACACTAATATACAACGTCTCTTTTCTGAAAGCGTGATGTCGTTTTAGCTCAAACTGGGAACCCGTTGTAAAGCGGGGTGACATTTATTAAAAGAGAGAGAGAGAGAGAGAGAGAGAGAGAGAAAAAAATATCTAAAAGTGATATAACATTTTGATAGCTCGGGATCCCATTAAACATTTTGTATTGTAGTGTCCTTTTGCTATGTAAAGCGGGTACCCGTTCGATCATTCAGGATCCCATTTTGCTTCTTTGAGCATGGTGACCTAATTAAAAATATGTCGACACAAGGGTTGTTAGAAATGATATTTTAAGCATAAGTTTAGATAAACTCAAGAGACGTTTTTCAAAACACAAGAAGATATGATACAAAAGATTTTGTAGAAATGTGAGACAAGAAAAATACGCTTCCGTTCAAATGTTTTCTTCGAGAGATGTGTTTAAAAAGTGATTTTAAGATGGATTAAAGTTCAAATAAAAATGGGAAAGTTATTAGAATATAATTTGTCACATTATAATATTTTAAGGAAAATAAGAAAATATCATTCACCAACAAAACCCACCATAATTTAAACCGTGAGCTTGAAAGTCAGTGAGTAAACCCCACAAGTATTTAAACTAATATACAATCCTACGTAAATATGTTATTACAAAAAAAAAAAAGAATAATGCATATCTTGATGATCATAGCTCAGAAAAAACAAGAACAATAAATACTATCACGATGATCAAAACTCGTTGATTAGAGAAAAAACAAACAATACGAAGATGTTTGAAATTTTAAAAACAGGTAAATAAATAATAAAAAATTTAAATCATCATTATAAAAAATTTAAAAAATAGGAATACCTAGAACAACTTGGAGTTTCAAGATCAAAGATTGTGATTCCTTAAAATTTTAATGAGTGCTTCGATTTACTAGCTTGGAGCTTTAATGACTGTCAAATTCAAACATCAAAAATAAAAAAGAATCAATTTTATGAAAAAAAGAGCTGGAGAATAGAGAGCACTGGAATTGTCGAAGAAGAGAGAAGTATTGTACGTATTCTATGAGAGAGAAATAGTTATTTAATTCATTATTTATACTTAATGTTAAATTCTATATAAGGGTAAAAAGGTAAATTAGGAATAAGAAATATTTATAACAAGACCTTTCAAAGGTATGAAAGCAAGGTAGTGTGTATATGTGAATTAAAACCCAAAATAGACAATATATATATATATATATATATATATATATTATTGCTGAAAAAATCTTTTGCAAACATTACGATGTAGTAACAAAAAGGTAACAAGAAAATTTTGTAAAGAGAAATATACAACCTATACCTCCATGGCTCGAACTATAACTTCTAAGGAAGAAAAATACAATTCTACCACTTGACTAACCTTATTTTATTATTTATTATTTTCGAAATGTAGAATGTATAAAGACATATATCTAAATGATTGGTTCCCCTAAAAACATTAGAAAATTAGGGGCCCGAAGCAGTTTATTTTTAGTCTTATGCAAAGGTCGTACCTGTATCATAATTTGCGCTTATTTTTTTCTTTTTTAATTTCACGTTTTTATACGATATTCACCGATAAAATAATATTTTAGCATATTTCGTTTTTTTAGATTTAACTAATGAAAAGATGAATTGATTAATATTTTATATAATACGTTTTTTCTCTGGTAAGTTACCTTTTCTTACCTCAACATTGTTTTCCTTCTCATTTTTTTTTTATTACAACGGAGGTCCTCAGACCATGATAAAAGCAACAATTACACAATCACGCTAGCAGACCTATTCCCCGAGTAGATTCTTCTAGGCCAGGTCCAACCAGCTCTGTCCCTCGCTATATCTCTTCCAAGGCCAACTGGAGGCTCAATAAACACCTCCACCCCATTACTTTGATTTAATCCCAAATGCGCGAGTTTATCTGCACAAACATTTGCTTCTCTATAAATTTTCTTACCCACAAAGCCCGGATTGGCCCGAAGAATCTGTCGGATCCTTATAATCCATCGCCACGCTGGACCACACACCTCTTCTGTACTATTAATGATCTCCCAAGTCTCCTGCGAATCCGTCTCAAAACACAACTCTTTAATACCCAAATCTACTGTTAACTTTAGACCTTCGTATAATGCCCTTATTTCTGCCACTGCTGCAATATCACAATCGAATTTCGATGCGAAGCCCCTCACCCAACAACCTTCCACATCTCTAATTAACCCACCGGCACCTCCTACACCTTGTACCTCTACACAACTTCCATCAACATTAAGCTTGTATCCGTGACTAGGCTTGTCCCATCCTATCATATCCACATAGTCTTTGAAACCCGCACTTTTACCTGCATTCATGCCCCATGCTCGTAAAAATTCTGCCGCGTTGTCTTTTGCCCGTCTTATTAGTTTTTCAACCTTCCCAAACTCTACGTTATTGAAAGTTGCCTCGTTTCTTTCCGACCAAATGACTCCCACTAAAGCCGCGAAGAATATATTCCAGGGAAGCCCGGCAAAGAGTCTTTTTTCCTTCAGGTTACTATCCCACCATTTATCATTCCTTGTTCGAAAATCATCCTGGCGCTGCACTGCATCTTGGCTTCTTCCCCGCGCATCAGCAGGTGTTTCCTTCTCGCGCTGAGCTGCTGCGTTTTCCCTTAGCAAGAGCTGCAACTGGCGCTGTTCTGCATTGAAATTGTCCAGGTCCCGATTACCGCCACCACGCACCTCCAATCTGCTGCATCCTTCTCCTATCCCTTCATCGAAATGTCCCTGTCCCATGACACTATCAGGCCCATATAACTGCTCACGAATATACCAGTTATTGAAATCATATATAAAAGTACCGTACACTTCCCTGTTATGAGTCCAGCTTTCCTCGGAATCGATGGGCTGATATGTTCCTCTTGACCTCGTAGTAAATATTTCCTCCATGTTGGCTCGTTCACTACTACCTCGAAAATTCGTCTCCCCTGCTAAACCACGGTCTGCATAATTTCTTGTTCTCTCGTCCAAGCTGACCCCCTGAACTGTAGCTGATCTTGACACCTGATTTGCTGCAGCTGCATCAGTCCCGGCCACACACCCCTGCCATTCATGCTTAATCCGACTCCAGACCCTCTTAACCATCACACACTCTTTAAACAAATGAATAGCTGTTTCTTCGCAATTCCCACACCACTTGCACCTATCTGAAACATCCATTCCTCTTCTCTTTAAGTTTCCTCCAGTAGCTAACCTTTCATGAACGGCTCGCCATAATAGTATTCGGATCTTTTGAGAACATTTCAGTCTCCAAATTCGACCCCAAACCACACCTCCTACATTCTGCACGTCCGGTGGCTCCCATAATGCTGATTTAACTGAATATTTTCCACTGGTCTCATGTTCCCAGTACAGATCATCCTTGTCAAACTCGTCTCCCGACCTATCCACCTCTGCAATTTCGTGTAATTTATCCGCCGGTAACAGGTTCCTAAATCTCTCCCAGTCCCATACCCCATCCTCACCTATATAATCACTAACTTTCTCCTTACGTATATCCTCTCCTAACTCATACAATGCCCAATTCACCAATGGATCCATTCCAACCCAAGTATCCAACCAAAATAGTACATTTTTTCCATTTCTAATCTGCCAACGGGACCCCCTTTTAATCGTATCCATCCCTACTACTATTGCACGACATATTTGTGAATCATACGGCCTCACAACATACTGTAATTGCGTATCCTTAAAGTATTTTTGTCTCAATGCCCTTACCCATAGCGTTTCCGAGCCCTTAAGAAGCTTCCAACCAAGTTTTCCCAATAAGGCCCTGTTCATATCCTCGGCTTTTCGGAACCCTAAACCCCCTTGATCTTTGTTTTCCTTCTCATTCAATGTGAACGATATCTTGGCTTGTATTCAGGAGCAGTACTGGGGACCGGGGCGGACAGTCGACCATTTAACAAAATAATACGGTGAGAAAATGTCTAGGTATTTTTAGAAACAAGAAATCTTATAAAAATAGTATTTTTGCCCCCAAAAAACATAAAATTTTCCTCCAAGTCTAAAATTCACCCCAAGGCCTCCCGAACTAGGAATTACTCCAATGTTTTCCCAGGACTACATCCCCAAACACCGTTGATTGTTCCAATTTTTTCTCCCTTGGTGACGTATCCTGGATCCGCCCACATTCCTACTATACATCAAAAGTAAATTTCTTTCTTCTCATTATAAGTCTACATCTTATTGAAATATTTTAATACCTTTTTCATTTAATTTATTATAACTAATATATTCACCACCATCACCGTTACCCAGTCAATTATGTCAATGGTCAACTACGGTAAGTTTTTTTTTTATGATTTTTGTGGTGGTGATAGTCAAATCTTAAGGTCAACGTCGGTTAATTCGAAGAGTCTTTTATTTGTAATTTTATATAAAAATCTATCGAGTTTTTTATTTGTAATTTTATAAAAAAAATATATCACTACGATTTTTTTCCATTTTTTTTTTTATTTTTAGTTTTTTTAGTTTTTTTAGTTTTTTCAACTCCAAGGAAAAGTTATATCACACTACACCTACAAATTTGTAGTTTTACCTACATAACTAAAAAAACTAAAACTTTGTAGTTGTAGAACCACAACTACAAATAAGTTGTTGTTGCATAATAACAAATTTATATTTGCAAAACTATAATTTGTAACTATACAACAACAAATATTATGAACTATAAATTTACCCAAAAAATCACTAAAACACACAAAAACTCACTGTATTTTCAAATTTAACAAAAATAATAAACCTTCAATAGAATTTCAAATTTAACATCAATATAACACTCACAGTCACACTTTGCTTGTTAAATCCAACGTAAACCATATAAACCTAGGAGGTGCCTTCTCTTCCCCACTAAACCTTTATGTGTGTTGAATTTGGATCTCTCTAGTGATCGAATCAAAGTATACTATAGAGCTTTATTTTTGTGTATCTCTATATCCAAGTTGCTCGAGTATTCGATAATTTTGTTCCATCAATTACTTGCCCCGCTTGTCTGCAATGTACACAAGTATCATATTTTCTAATATTATGTGCCACACTTTCTAATGATGAAGTATTGCCTTGTCCTCTATCTAGTAATACATGAAATTTATTATATTCTTCATTAAATATAATGTTATTACATAACTTTATTGATTAATAGAATTATCAAAAGTCAAATGGCTGATACTTTCCAAGGTATTAGCAGTGGATTGTGTCTATACACTAGGTATGTATATATAAAATAACATAAAGTAAATGCATCAAGTATTGAAAATATACCACGAACGCGTGAAGTATACAAGCAAGACACAGTTCCACATATTTATAAACATTATTAGACTACAATTGCAGCATAAACATTTATAAACAATTGTTTACATGCGTATGTATATGTAAATATACACAAGTCATACTAATACGTAGTATTCAATTTTTATATTGTTAAAGTGGCTATACAATATATTTTCTAACTAACTATCTAATTGTACATCCCATATAAATATGCAAAAGTAGAAAAACCTAAATAATCATCTTTGTAATTTGGTGGTATGTCAAGCCTTCTAAATTTAAGCTGAAACTCAAAAACGGATCCTGAAACTAAAATGTTATAATCAAGATAAAAAAGTGATTCAATTATAATTAGAACAATCTAAAAAGTAAACTAAATGTGTAGAATCAAGTTAACCTAGAGTACATATGTTGCATGTAGCTCAAAACAATGGTTGCACTAACTCTATTTGTCACCTTATTCTGCCTATAGTTTTCATATCATGCCAAATTATAGATGCTCCCTTGAAGAAACCATAATCTAAAACAAGACCCTTAGGCATTTAAAATATCAATAATTTTTCAAATTAGAACTCTGGCAAAGTCAATAGTCATTTAAAACCATAGAGATCCATATTTCGTCATGTCTTATCTTTTTTCACTCAAACAATGTTACGACCATGATCACTCTATTAATGGCATGCATTTTACAACCACATATACTTGAAGAAACAATAACTAACATGATCACATTATGATGAGAGTATTGATAAATCAAGTAAAATGATATTAATTATTGCAATGCAACATCATTAAAGCTTACGATATTTATATATTACGTATATAGATACACACATACACACATGTATACAACTAAAATTACTTATATATATATATATAGTTAAGGGAAAAATATTAACCGTAAGTGTCTTGGTCTTTTTGGTTGCTAGACCTTTAATGCTTTTCTTTTTTCACCATCTTCACTTAAAAATTCACTCTGCTTCCACCAAAATTTCAGTCTCGCTTCAAAATTTTGTTTAGACTAGTCAAACTTATTTTTTCATTCAAAATCATCATACATAACTACCAAAATTGTAACTTTACCAAACTCATTAAAAGACACGACGATGACAATGTCATGGTGGAGGCTGTCATCTCAAGCGTCGAGCATTGTTGGATGTGGTCTTCTTAGCCGACGATGTGTTGCTGGTGGCATTGTTTTATTGGGTCACGGGCGTCATTTACAATATTGATATGGCCTTGCACTGGCTCTTCAGTGGTGGTTAAATGAAGACATGGGCAGACTGGGTTGCGTGGTGTTGATTTGTCTATGTCTGAGAGAGACATGTGGATTCACATAAATCGTGAATGTGGTCGTCTTGTCATACTATTTTTTACGGGAAAAGGACACTCAAGTCCCTACGTTTTTTATATCGTGACACTTAGGTCCCTCAATTCTTTTTTATCTTTTGTCAAGTCCCTTTTTTAACATAGATGGTTATATTTCACGATCAAATCTTTAACTTTTTTAAAATTCCTTTTGTACCCTTCATTAAATACTCATATAAATATACATTTCAAATTATAAATTATTTTAATTGTATTTTTTAATTAAGAGAATTAAGAAATAGAATTTATATTTTGAGACACAATTTTTTAAATGTTTTTTTATCAAAAATAACATAATAATTTTAATATAATTTTTTAAAATCTAATTATTTTACTTGTAAGGTGAACATATATTTTTCATATAATTATTTTATAAAATAAAATATGATGAATTTTTTAGATAATATTTGGTATAAATAATACTTTTTATCATAAAAATAATTTTTTCTATTTAACTTTTAAGCATTTAACACATATGTATTATATTTTTTTTGAGAATCAAAATTACATTTACATATTAAGAAAAAGTTAGATATTATAAAAGTATTTTTTTTATCTTTAGCTCATTCTACAAAGATAAACATACACGAAATCTCATACATGCATTAGATATCACAATTTAATTGTTCAAATTTTCTCATATTCATGCCAAAAATTTATTCTTTTGCCTGAATTTTTATTTAAAAAACTAATAAATATATATCCAATATTTAAATTAGATAAAAAGTATTCTCGACCTTATGATTACCACGCTCACAAGATATGGCAAAAATAACAATCGTACTAAAATTTAAAGATCTCCCATGTCCGTAAGAGACCACCTCATCTACTATGATCTAACAAGACATATTAGTACTGTGGAGGAGGCTATCTCTTCTCGACATGGTGGATAATAGATATATAGTATGTATGTTATTTTTTTATGTCTTGTGAAATTGGTAATCATATAATCGATAATACTGTCTGTCTTATTTAAATATTGAATATTTTTTAAAAAATCTTGGAAGAAAAATTTAAGCAAAAGAATAAGGTTCTGGTATGAATTTATGATCAAATTTGAACAATCTTGTGATATTAAATGCATGTGTGAGATTGTTTATGTGTTTATCTGGTGGTCCTTTGTGTGTTCTAAAATAAATGCAAATGTAAATCGAACCACAACCGCAAGTGTACGGTTGTCCCAAGTAGTATATCTGATAATACAGATTCGTTCCAAGGACGGAATGGTTGATCACAATGTCTAGCAAATAGTGATTGATGCACTTATGAAAGTAAAAGATAGTAAAATGTTTGTTTGGTTTTGTTTATTAAAACTAAATAAATGAAAGACAATTATTAAATGCAAGTAAAAGCTAAGACGCAAGTAAAATGAGTGAAAACGCAATATGAGATGTAGTACTTGAGAACGCAAGGATCCTCCCTATCCTATTTCTTAACTTATGTTGTTTAAGGGTTAAATTAGTCAATTACAATGGTCGGGATTCTAAATTCCTTATACCCCCGTCAGGGTGGACTATAAGGCGATCCTAAAGTGTCACTAGTCCCGTCAGGGTAAATATGATCCACCGTTGGATGTTTAAGATTTAATACCTCATTGGCCCTAGGATTAGCTAAGCTCGTCAGAATCATTAACTTCTATCCTAGATTGAATAAATATTTCCGTACCTAAACCCTCCGTCAGGATGATCCAATTGCCACTAATTGGAATAGCCTAGATACTAACACCTGTTCTTAGTTAGCTACTCCAAAAACAGTAAAATAATCTCAATTTATTGAAAAGAGTAAAAGCCCTAATTTAGTTTAATTCAATAAAAACCCAAATTCAACATTCGTTAATTAAAAAGATTGGGATTCACCCATTAATTGTTCTCAAGCACTATGAATTGTTTAGCTCATATTAAAACGAAAAACTAAATTAAATGTAAAGGAATTCATATTGTTTACAAAATTAAAGATAAGAAAAACCTAATTTCCGGAATAGGAATGACTACGAACGGAGATATAGACCCTCTCCAGCTCTTGTAGCTCTTCTTTCTTCCTTCCGTTGACTTCTCTCTGGTGTTTAATTTTGTAATCAAATATGAATTGTATTGACACTCTCTTCTAAGGATGAGATGATTTGAAGAACAAATTGAGAGGTGAGAAATAATGAGGTCAAAATCTCATTTTATAAGGTTAAAAACGGATTAGGGCTTGGACCTAATAATAAAACACTAATTAAATGTCCAAGCCCAAATTCTAAGCCCAAAATCCCGTAACTGCTGATACACCTTCACTAAAACGGCTTTTCCCGATACGTTACAACTCCGATTGTCCTCATTCCAGTTGCTAAAGTTCCGTAACTCGATAAGGAATGATTTCTCTTCAAAGGTCAACAGCTAAATCATCGCTTAAGCACCTCGAAATCAGCAATCTATGGCCTGGAAAATGGATTTTCAGCTCTACAAATAATATCTTCGAGATTTATCTTCGAGTTTTGACTCTATCTCTTGATCTTTGACTTTCTCCTCGGATTCCTCTCCTAGCTAACATCTAAAACCTGTAAAATCTTCACTAAAAATACCAATATTACGCGCAAAAGCTTAATAAATCAAAAATGCTAGAAATAAAAGAGGAAAATCGTATTATTGCATATTTAGTCCAAAAGTCTATCAAATTGATTAAATAAACACCAAAAATGATGTCTCCTAAGGGTCGAAAATACGAACAATTAAGGAGACATCATTATCTTTATAGAATAAGGTAAAAATTATTGGAAATATTGGTTGGATAATATAACCAACTTCCTTCTCAATATGTAAACGTAATTTTAATTTTTTAAAATATATATAACACGTTCGTGTTAAATGCATAAAAGTTAAATAAAACAATTATTTGTATACTATAAAATAACTTTAAACAAATATTATTTTAAATTTTTAATCATTTTCAATTTTACAAAATAATTAAATAAAAGAATACAATCACCTTTCAACTTAAAAACTAGATTTAAAAATTTATTATTTTATTTTTGGTAAGAAATATTTTAAAAATTTTGTGTTTTAAAATATAAGTTCTATTTCTCAACTCTATAAATTAAAGAACACAACTAAAAAATATGTTAAAAATTAAAACGGTATATTTATATAAGTCTTAATGATGGGTGCAAAAGGAACTTAAAAAAAAACAAAATTTTGACCGTTGATTATAACAATCCATCACTACTACAGATCGGTATTTTAGCGACTAAACCTTTTGCGATTACTTTTATGTAGTCGTTACATCTTTCGCGACTACTTTTTATTTATGACTACATTCACTCGTTTTTTACCATACAAGTCGTTAATGTATTTTCTAATTTGCGACTACATCTAGTAGTCGCTAATGAGGTCGTTATAGTCGATAGTATTTATTTTAATTTATAATTTTTTTACACCGAAAAAAGTAGTCGCAAAAGATGTATTTGTTTTTACGAGTACATGTGTAGTCGCTATTTGTTCATATTCGCGACTACTTTTACATCTTTAGCGACTACATCATGTAGTCTAGAAAACTCTTAGCATATTTATGACAGAAGCTTACGAATCCAAATCATCAATACCCCCAATTTTCTATCTTTCCCATTATTCTCTCAAAACCCTTCCAAATTTTTCCCACTAATCATTATCAAATATTACTCCAACACGTGTAAAAGCTTTTTGGGGTCAATCAACGAAGTGGGACCTACACAATTCTCACTTTCTCCAACCAAATTTGTCCAAAATTAGGTATTTTTTCTTCATTAAAACTTTTTAAAATTTATTTCTTTGATTATAGTTGTGTATTTAATGTTATATAGTATGGTGAGGTTGTTAGAAACATGTTTTTTTTTTTCTATTGTACATGTTATTGTTTTGTATGGGAGTAAAATGCACAAATATTTATTTTGTATTCTTTATATTATTGTAGTTGATTATAGTGTTAATAAATGATGGCTTTAGGTATTGACAATGGTTGGATTAATTCCGTTCATCGTGTTTCGCGTGAATTTGTTAAGGGAATAGAAGAATTTCTCAAATTTGCTAAAAAATAAGAGAATTTTAATGATACTTTTTTATCCGTGTAATGAGTGTTCGAATAATCGTCATTTTAATGTCTACAAGGTTAGTCACATCTTTTACAATTTGGGTTTTTGTCCACGTGTGAGATTTGGACAAAGCATGGTGATATTTTAGAAATTTCCGAGACTCGATATGTAGAAAATGAAATGTTTAATGTCTATAAACATTTGGACCTAATTACAAAAGTGGTGGTCATTCGGGTGACACTTAGATGATAGACTCGAACAATTCAGCTCGTGGCAGTTTCAAAACTTTGTTTGAGAAATTGGAGACCGAATTATACCCTAGATGTACAGTAATGAGTTCATTAAATTTCATTAGGAAGCTAATTCACGTGAAGGTGAAGAACAAGTGGACTAACAAATCATTCACCGAGCTTCTTGAACTGCTGTGTTGCGTGTTGCCCAAACCTCATACCTTGCCCGAGTCTTACAAGGAGTGCAAAAAAAAGTTAAAAGGTTTAGGTATGGGGTACACTACTATCGATGTATGCGTGAACGCTTGTGCTTTATTTTACAAGGAGAATGAATTCTTCGACAAGTATCTAGTATGTAGGGAACCAGATGGGACCCGAAGAAGGGTAAAAAAATAGCGCATAAGAAACTCCGATATTTTCTGATAATGCTGAGGTTGCAGCGACTTTATGCTTCAAGACACACTACCGAAGATATGATTTGGAACTGTACATGGAAGAGTACCGACCTAGATGTGTTGCGTCATCCGGTTGATGGTGATAGTTGGAAGAGATAAGTAGAGTTATATCTTGAGTTTGCTAGTGAACCTCAGAATGTATTCTTGGGTCTTGGTATCAATGGATTTTGTCCGTTCTCTATGCAGAACAACTTATACAACATATGGCCAGTTATATTGACCGTCTATAACTTGCTACCGTGGGAAAGCATGAAAGAAACAACATTTCAGCTTTGTTTGTGGATTCCGGGTCCCTGTTCACCCGGTAAAGACATGGATGTCTTTCTCTGCCCTGTTATAGATGAGTTGGAAGAGTTGTGGGGAACAGGGATCCTTACGTATGATGCTCACACAAAGCAAGAGTTTACGATGAAGGTTTGTTTGTTATCCACGACTAATGACTACCCCGCTAGGTCATACATGTCACGGTGGCAGGTTCAAGGTTACTTAGCTTACCTAGAATGCATAGATTCTATTACGTTGAAGAAGGTGAAGAAAGGGGTGGTTTATATTGATCATATACGTTGGTTACCTCCAAGACATTGATTTAGAAAAGACAAATTTTTGTACCCGAGTACCGATTCTAGGGCCCCATCGAGGAAACATAGTCCTGCTGATATTCAGACACAATTAGATGGGTTGCCCACTGTGTTTCCCAGTAAACACAAGGATTTGGAGGAAAGACCTTGAAGAAAACTGGTCCTCGTCAATTCAATTGGAAGAAAAAGAGTATTTTTTATCGTTTACCTTGTTGGTTAGAAAATATGTTAAAACATAACATTGATGTTATGCATTGCGAGAAGAATGTGTACGATAGTTTGCTCGGTACAGTTATAGGTCTTGATGGGAAATAAACAAAGATAACGTGAAAGCGAGAATAGATCTTAAAGATATAAACATCAGGAAATATTTGTGGTTGATATCAAGAGGAGGTAAAGCGATATTGAAGCGACCAGATTATACTTTGTCAACGGATAAGCGAAAAATATTTCATGACTGGTTTAAGGCATAGAAACTTCCCGATGGTTTTGCATCTATTTTGAGGAATAATGTTCAAAGTGATATGTGATAGATTATTGGAATGAACTCTCATGACTATCACGTGATGATGCATTATCTTTGCGTGGCTAGTATCCCCGGGATTATTGAAGACAAATCAATAAGCGATGCGATTATTGGGTTAGCTAACGTGTTCAGAGTTGTCTGTAAGGAAAAGCTCAGTAGGAAAGAGTTAAAATCGGGTAAGGCGGGAGTGGTTGAAGTTATGTGTAGACTAGAAATGATTTTGCCTCCCGCATTATTCGATATAATGATCCACTTGGTTATACACTTATACGACGAAGCTTCATTAGGGGGATCGGTTCAGATGCGGTGGATGTACCCGTTTGAACAATATCTAAAGAAGTTAAAGGAATACATACAAAACCCGGCTAGGCCGGAGGGTTCAATCGCCGAGGGATACGCTGTAGAAGAGACTTTGACTTTCATATCATGTTATCTTGAAGAGGAAATAAAAAAGTTCAACGATCCGGGTAGATATACCGAGACTATACCTAAACCTAAATATTTATCCGTATTTATGAGCTAGTGTACTCCACTGGGTAAAAAAGAGTTTGGTGCTTTGCCATATGTAGAGAAGGAGCATATCAACTGATACATCCTACTAAACTGTGACGAGATTTAACATTTAGTAAGTAGATCATTCAGATTTATTATTTTTGCATTCATTATGGAAAAAATAATGACCTTATTCCTAATGTGCAGAGAACAAAAAGTCACTCTATTGGGCCCTGAAGACGATAAAGAGAGGAAACACCGACAAAATTTCCGTGATTGGTTTATGAATAAGGTATGGATTCACTCAATATCAAATTAAGAGTCAATGTTAGACAATATTGTTATAATTGTTCTCTTTTGTAGGTTTATGAAATGAAAAATGTCGGTGATGCATTTGCTAGCCGTAAGATGATTTTATTAGCTGGTAAGTCTCATGGTCTAGTTTATAGATACGAATCATGTGTTGTGAATGGTGTCAAATGGGTTACTCGTGAAAAAAGAGAAAAAAGAGTGACTCATGATTACGGAGTATGTACCACGTATGAAGGGAAACCGTATTACGGTGAATTAGTCAAGATTGTAGAGGTAATATTTGATGGTGGTTGTTCTGTTGTGTTATTCGAGTGTCATTGGTATAAAACGAGCACTGCGAGGACAGAGAATGGGGTAACCTTTATTAACATGTCTAGTTTTCTTTTGGAGCAAAGAACCATAAATCTTAGCGACGCAAGCAAAAAAAAGTGTTTTACATTGATGAGATTAATTCAAGGAAAACACAAAAAGGGTAGAAAGTTGTTTGGGAAATCAATGACCTACATGGATGGAGTCCCGAGTTATGGGGTGCAGAATCACTACCTACTGAAAACGAGAGTATCACGATTCCTTTGGTAAACACGGAGACAGATTACTCACAGCTACACTTGACAACTGGTGAGGAGATCCAGTTTGACCCATCTCTATTGCATGTAGATTTATTTGCTGATGAAGACGGTGAGTTTTTGGGCGACACGTTGGATGAGTATGTCGATGATGAAATAAAGGAACCAATCTACGTTGATAGTGATGAGAAATTTGTTGACACGAGTGGTTATGAAACAGAAAGTGTTTTGATTAAGTAGAATTGATTATATTAGTATTTTTTATTGTATAACAGGTGTTTAAAAATTACAAATGTTCCTTACAATTTTAAAAAAAAGGAAAAAGAAATTAATCATTATCGACTACTTTGTAGTCGTAAGTCATGAAGAACTAGTTGCTAATGATAGCGGTCATTCGCGACTAGTTCATGCGTATGAACTAGTCGAGAAAGAGTAAAGGTTATTAACGACTATTGAAGTAGTCGCTATTAACGAATTTGATATTCATTTAATTAACGACGGTCTACTTTCTCGCCCATTGGTGGACACACGTTTAATCTTCAGCATTCGCGACTACTTAGTAGTCACGAATAAGGCAGGTGGCGGTAAAAAAACAGACACGCGGCAGTCAACCTCACTATTAACGACTAACAACACTATCTTTTACGACTACTTGTATGTAGTCACGAAAGATAATGTCCTATATGTACTTCTTGCTGAGCCATTCTATCATTAACCTCATACACAAACACAAAAAATCGAAATTGGAGCCATTTAAAACTCCAAATCACATCCAAAATCATCTATTAAAACTTAATTTCCCATCTTTTCTTATGATTTTACAACTTATTTTTTCTAACCTATTTTTTTCTTGTGTTTATGTGCGAATCATATGGGCATGGGTACTACATCAAAGGAGCTACTATTTCATCATTAAATGTACGATTTTCATCTACTATTTGTGTTGTAATTTTCATGATTTTTTTTTTCAATTTTTTTGTTCTTTAACTTTTTCATGAAATTGCTAATTCCGAATGTAATAGGTGATATTTAGGAGTGAATGTTGATACTTTTAACACATTTGGATAGCCAGATTTGTTAAAAAATAAGTGGAAAAATTTTTTAAAAATATTTTGCCTTTACATTTAGGATTTTTAATGCATGAAATGGTTATGTAATATAATTTGTGTGTTAGAATCCATTTTAGGAATATATTGAGATTAAATTTTGTAGTGTTTTTGGAATAATATGAAATGTTGGATGATTTAGGGTTAAGTTTTTTAGGATTTTTTAGGGTTAGTTTTGTACTTTTAAATAAAAGAATGACTAATTTGCAAATTTTAAAAATATTGAAAAAAGTTCAAGGACTAAATATTAAGGTTTGATGATTTTAGGACTAGATTTGCAATTCAGTAAGTTTTGATACTTTTAGAATTAAATTTAATTTTTTTTATTAAAAAAGGACTATTTTGTAATTTTAAAAAAATAAGAAGGATTAGTTTGCAATTTTAAAAATATTGAAAAAAGTATAAGGACTAAATAGGGGTGGAAATCGGATCCGAGATTTCCGATTTCCGACTTTTCCGATCCGAAAATTCCGATTTCGGAACAACTTTTTACGGTTCCGAAATTCCGAAATTCCGATTTCCGATTTTTCCGAAAAAATAGGATCGGAATTGGAACTATATATAAATTTCCGAAATTTCCAGGTTTTCCGATCCGATTTTATTTCCGAAATATATTTCCGATTTTTATTTCCAATTTTTATTTTCGAATTATATTTCCGATTTTACATTTCCTATATTAAATAAATAATAAATATTGATATAAGAAAAAAAATATACAATCAGAAATGTTGAAAATTTTCATAACAAAAGAAGAAAAGAAAATCTAAACGTTGAAAAAGTGAAACACAATGATACATTTTTTTTATATCACGAAAATAAAGAAAAACAATAAATCTGATAAAACCTAAAGGATAAGGCTAACCCATTTCTTCACATTATACATTACCTTTCCACGAAGCCTAATATCTGCTTTTTGTGTAATTTGAAAAGTAATTTGAAAAGATTAATGTTCTATTAACTTTTGTTACTTATGTTATTTCTGTTATTGTTCATGAAGTTTATAAGTTACGCTTTTTAACTACTGTTACATGAAAAGTTTTATAAGTTTTATTTTTAATTATCTTCATGTAAGTGATAAACTATTGCACCGATTTTCAACCCTTAGTCCTGCAATTTCCGAAACAAAAGTTCCGAAATTCCGAACCCAAAATTCCGAAATTTCCGAACAAAAATTTCCGAAATTTCCGTGCCGAAATTTCCGAATTTCCGGCAAATTCCGAAATTCCGAATTCGGAATTATTTTTCCCAGTTCCAAAAAATTGGATAGGAATTGGAACAGAAAAAATCTATTCCGAAAAAAATAGGAATTTTTCCGAAAAACCCTTTTTCCGATCCGATCCGTCCGATTTCCACCCCTAGGACTAAATATTAAGGTTTGATGATTTTAGGACTAGATTTTCAATTTAGTAAGTGTTGATAGTTTTAGTATTAAATTTTGTTTTTTATTAAAAAAATGACTATTTTGTATTTAAAAAATAAAATAAAATGTAATAATTAAGATACAAAGGATTATTTTGCACATCTTAAACATTTTTAAAAAAAATTAAAAAAATCTTTAAGATTAAGAGAACTTACATTTTTATTTTATTTAGACTTATTGTATTTATTTTATTATTTAATTTGGTGATGTAATATTTTTATTGTATTATTTAATATTTATTTAATTTGGTGATGTAATATTTATTTAATTTAATAATATAATATTTAATAGTCTAGTTATCTAAATGTAAACATATAGTAATAATTTATTGGGTGATTTACCTATGGGGTCCACAAGCCATCAGTGATTGCCCATCAGGTCCAGCCCATCACTAATGACAAAGATGCCCCTAGTAACCCATTAATTAAAAAAACATTTCCAAAATAAACAACCCTGAATTCATGCAATCGATTTAAATTAAAAAAAAGAATGTGAAGCGCCAAAAAAATAGTCAAACAAGCAACCCACTAACGAAAACCATCATTTATAAAAAAACCCTAAAGCTAGAACGAACCATCACCGGAGAAGAAGTGCACCAACGCTCGAACTCATAGAAAATGGCGGGCGAACCATCACGAGAAGGGGTTAGTGGTGCGAAGGGAATCAAACGGAAGCAAATGGGCGATGGTGTATCTAAGAAACCGGTTATGAAAAAGGTCATATTGACACCACATTTAACCGATGATGACTTCGTTGAACCAGTACCTAGAAACAGTAGCGTGATCAAAAGAACGACGATAGGTGTGCAAGGACAGAAATCACTGAAAAATAAGGCCAAGGCGAATATGGCAGAGGAGACTGATAGTGTTAAGACAACAAACAAGGGTAAGAAGCCGGCGTTGAATGGACAACAACGTGTGCCAGAGAAGGGGAACAAAAAAATGGAAAAAAGGAAGCAGGAAATTGAAGATGTGCTTGATGATGTCAATGAAGATGAAGTTGCTGAAGGTATTCATTTTGAATTGTGTAATGGGTACTGTTATAAGTTATGTAGATTTCCTTGATGAAAAACATTCTTAAAAAAATGGAAGATTAACTAATAACAGTGACTTTGGTGAACTGTGTGACTAGATTAATGTTAAAATTGCAAATGCTGTAGCTAATTGATGGGCTATACGTGTTAATTGATGGTGTATGCATGTAATTATGTACTAGATATATACATATGTGTAGCTAAATGTAAATGACAATTGATGGGTTAGTGGTGTGTGTAATAACTATTTGTTTCTTTATTCAATTAAAGGAGGTAGCAGCAAAATCCAGTACTGATCGTCGCTAGAATCATTGTATACGATTGTGAAGAATGTTAAGGTGAGTGGACGTCACATCGAGGCTTGTCGGGTTCTGCCATTTTATCTGTTGATAAAGGGTGTGCATAGTTCATCTGATGGTGTGGAGTGTTTCAAGAAGAGCGTGAAGCAGATACACGAAATACTGAAGACGTATGATAGTCACATTGGAGGATTTGAGTTGGGCAACAAGTGTGTAGAGCTTACGGCAATTGATGTGAGAATAATAATGGGAGTGGTTGGTGGTGGAAGACAGGTGCCCGAATTCAAAGCAGATGAATACAAAAACTCAGACTGGTTTGATAGAAATTTCCCAAACAAAGTTGGACAACTGAAAGATACATAAATTAAGAAAAGGATAATTGATGTGTTAGACATAGAGCCGCAGACTGATGAGACGGTACGGACTTTCGTGATATTGATGGGGATTTTATGTATGGCGACAGTTTTCTTTCCTACGGGGTCGCGAACACCGATGTGGGTGGTGAGTATGTGTGAAGATCTGGATAATTTGTTAAATTACGATTGGGCGACACACGTTGCTGAATTTGTCATGAAGCCGATACGCGATGGGTCAATAAATCATATATCCGGATGTGCCGTCATTTTTTTAGTAAGTAAATAAATATCTTATCGTATCGTATCTACCAGAATAAGTTTATAAATTTTGGTTTATTAATGTGATATTCGAAAACGCAGCCTTGGTTTTTAGAACATGTGAAACTGATGGAACCAAGACACAAGGGTGCGATACCTAGGTGTTTGAAGTGGAGCCTGAAACGTGCAACGAAAAAGCCTTTCCCGGAAGTGATAAGAAGGTTACGATATGATCATGTAATCCGTTGAGTCTGAAAAATCGCTTTTTCAATAATTAATGATCAAGAAAATAAGAACTAATTTCAATTATTGCAGGTGATAAATCTCGATCTCCAGATGACACCTGAGGAGGCAAAATTGAAAGAGTATGTGGTGGTATATGACGATGAAGACGATGTTTCCTTAAGTAAATATGTCGATGAAGAAGGTGTCGATGAAGAATCAGGTCCAGCTGTTGATGACAACGGGAATTTTGATGGTGGTTTGAGAAGTTCAGATGGTAATCACAATGAAGTTGGAGATGGTGGTGTGGCAGAGAAAGAGGTTATAGAGGACGAAGATTTGGCACGGATAGATGTGGATGGAATAATAGCAAGATTAAATCGTGGAATTGGAGATGGGACGGTTAATAAGGATGGTGGACGAGAAGTTGGTTCGGGTGAAGGAACTAACAAACTGCCGGAGGATGGGACTGGTACAGAAGATGGATGTCCTGAGAAGAATAGTGATAGGCTTATCGACGATATGGGTACTAATTCTGACACGCCAGTGAGAAATGGTGTTTCGTTAGTTGGTGGTTCGTCTGTTATGGAGGGTGGTGATGGTGGGAACCATACCAAACGAACTGATTGTGCAGAGGATATGGTTATCGAAGATATGGGTAATAATTTTGACACGCCAGTGAGGGATGGTGTTGCGTTAATTGGTGGTTCATCGGTTATGGAGTGTGTTGATGATGGGGGACTGAGCAAACCAACTAATGATGGGTTGGTAAATGGTTTACGGAAAAGAGTTGAGGAGATGGAACTGGTGAACCAGAAGCTATTGAAGGAGTTGGAAGACAATCGAGTGTCTGGACGTGCACGGGAAATTGAATTGGAGAAGGAGATTCAAGAATTAAAAAAAAAACAGTAACTGGAGGTGTAGAGGGTGGTAGTGAGGAGGTATTAAAACTGAAATCAGAATTGGTAAGAATGAAAGAAGAAATACATCAGTTGAGAAACACGAGTGGAGCAACACCGAAAACGGTGGCAGCGAAGGGTAAGACAATCAAATTCCTAAGGAACGCGTTGAATGCAGCAGAAAAGGAATTTGTGGTTATACAAGGTGCTTACTCAGCAGCAACTGAAGAATTACTTCGGTTAAAAAGTGTTGGTAACGTGACGTATAGGGGAACATGTTCTACTAGCGGACAAGTAGACGATGGAAAGATTACGGGGGCTGATATTGATGAGCTGGTTGAGGGTGGTGCTAAAAATGGCAGTGGGAGCGAAGGTGTTGGATTACGGGTTGGTATAAGTGACAAAGTGATGGAGGATGTAAATACTGGACATGGTGATGGTTGTGTGAATGTGAAAGACAATGTGAGTATACAAGCTGCAGAAGATGGTGTGAATAAATCAAACAGCCCTGTGATAAGCTATGACAGTATGTTCGAAGAGAGCAACATTGAGGGTACATATGTTGATCAAAATGAAGAATCAAGTGGTGATGATATTGAGCTAATAGGGGAGAAAAAGGGTGTACAAGGGACAGATCGTGAGGTGCGACGTTGGAACAGGGGCAGCGTGAGAGGGGCAGCAAATAGGGGTGTATCGTTAGATGATGGGATCGGGTCAAACGCTAAAAAGAGGAAGACGATAAAGGTAACTCCGAACTCAATGATACGCAAGATAAAAGAGGCAGATAGGACCGGGAGAGCGAAAGCGGATATGGATGCTTTCGTGATGACTAAATTAAAACAACCAAGGAAACCGAAAGTCAATGATCAGAAAAAGAAACTTGCAATCAGGGGTGTTGATGAGAAGATGCTAGAGATGCTATCAGGTGACGAGCCTTTCAGCGTCGATGTATGGAATTACATGGGGCATCGGGTGACTGTGGCAGAGTGTTATGACATCGCAAGAGAAGAACAGCTAAGCGCAAAGGTTTGATGACATAATTTTTAGTTATACAGAAGTTTTAAATTTATGAACAATATGATTAACTACTGTTAATGTATGTGTTACAGATAATGGAGGTTTGTCTGATGATATATGAGAAAGATCTAAAGAGTAAACTTGTCAAAACTAAAAATCCAGCAATTGAATTGAGTTTCAGAATAATGCCAGCGAGTGCATCGGTAAGTGTGAATTTATGTAAACACTAATATGTCCTTAAATAATTGTTTACCTAATCAAAGTGTTGTTGGTTGTTTACATGACAGGGTTATATGCGGAAGGGGGAAGTGGCGGATATCGAGAGATATGTAATAGGTTTTTTCAGGGATAATGTGAAGGCCAATAAAGACATTATAATACCATTGGAGACCAAGGACAATGGATTGACACATTGGTCAATCCTATTGTGGAACAGAGAACAAGGCACCTTCTACCATTACAACGGGCTAGGCTGTATGAACAGGGCTTCTACTGGTGCAAAGGCGAACAGAAATGCAGACAGGATGTACGAGTTTCTACTGGATAATGTGTTAAAGGGTTGGTATACAGAGCTTGGTAGGTCTGAGGAAGATTGGCCAGGGATAGGTCATATAAGGGTTGACCACGTGAAGAGCCGGATAGCAGACACAGGAGTGTATTCGATTCTATACGCATTTGATATAATGAGAGGTGACGGGGTGAAGAAGGTGTACGAGCATGAAGTGGTGGTTGATCAGAGAAAGAAGCTTATCACGTGGCTGCTTAACGATAAACATACCGTTGCGTCAGTTTTTGAAACAAGAAGAGCACTTAAAGACGACTAATGCTTGAATTATAAAACTTTAATTATTTAACATTTGATGTATTTTTGATTTTAGATAACTGATGTTTGGAACTGATTGTTTGTATGGAAACATGCAGAAACGATATGGAAACGGTTGTTTGAATTTCAGTTTTTTTTGCTATATTAATTGTTATATGTGTTGAATTTCATATGGTGCTTAAGTTCATTTTTTATGATAGTATAAAGTTTAGAAAATACTAGGTTAATATGAGTTAATTGTAAAATAATGGTTGTGGTGGGTAATATGAATTAAACTGATGGTACATTGGATAACAATGATGGGTTGTTAGTTGTATCTGGGTTATTGTATGGAATGGTGGGTGATTCGTGTTAATTCAATGGGTTGAAGGTAAAAAGTGGTGGGTAATGTTAGTAAAGACGATGGTATGTAATAAAAAGATGTTGGTTTATGGTGTATGCTATAAAAATATAAGTCAGTGGTTTATGATAGTAATATTGGTGGGTTATCAATTGAAAATGATGGTATATATATATATATAAAAAAGGTGGGTGGTTTATCCTTTGATAGTGATGGTTCATACTGCTAAGTTGGGTGGGTTAGTCTTTGAAAATGATGGTTTATACGTTTAAAAAATGGGTGGGTTATCCTTTGAAAATGATGGTTTATAAGTATATGAATTGCAGAACAACACTAGAAACACAATCAACAAAAAAAACACAAACATCCGTTTTATTGAACTAGTAGATGGTACAATACATATAAGATTGCACTTATTGAAATGAAAGAACTAATGAGAAAAAATGCATAAGACATAAGATCATTTGCGAGGTTTAGGGCAGGTTGATCGGTTATGGTATGTGTAAGTGTGACAGTTGCTACACATTCGACGCTGTGACGAATCAGCGCGCTCTCCTTCCGACAAGAACCGTTTTTTCTTAGGTCTACCAGGTTGCGCTTTGAAGGCCGGTGGGTTAACTATCATGTCTCCCACAACATCTGACTGTGCTAAGAATGTTGACATAGCTGGTATGCTTCTAGCATAAGTGGATCGGAAACTTGCTACGTGCCAGTATTGGTCAATGTAAGGATATGGGATTCCGGGGGAGGCAACCTCAATAGCAGCTACAGCATGGACACAAGGGAAGCCCCTAACCTGCCATTTACCACATGAACAAGAACGAGCAACAATATCAACGACCATGTTAGGATCTGATAAAACCTCGAAGGATGACTCGCTTGATCGCAAAACAAACCATGCGCGAGCGTAGTCAAACTTTATCTCGTAAGATGCAGTTGATTTAGGGGATAATACAGTAGTCCAATTTGCGCCCTCGACCGAACGGTCATACATCTGTTGCATCAGAAGAACACGGATTGAGTCGATTAATTCAGTTACAGGAAGCTCTCTTGTAGCCTTAATTTGATGGTTGAAGGACTCAGCAGCATTGGATGTTGTTTCGCCATATCTTTTACCCCTGAAATACGCGTTAGAAAACTTCTCTTTAGGAAGATTCTTCATGAAGTTGGAAGCTTTTTGACCACCTGTAGCAAGAAACATACAAAGAAAATCATCGAAACTATCTGATGTTGGTGCAAAACACATTCTATCAAGCAAGTATAACATTGTCTCTCTCTGGGGATTGAATTCTTGAATTTTGTCTTAAGATTCTCCTTCAGATGCCGTTGACAATAAGCATGGTGCGCATTAGGGAAAACAGATTCAAGGGCATTAGCAATCCCGCCATGTCGATCCGAAACAAAAGTCACATCACGTGACGATATTAATGGTGCAAGGAAACGAAGGAAATGAGTCCAGTTAACGGTGTCTTTCGGATTTAACGATCGAAAACGCAACAGGAAACAACCCTGAAGAGAAATAACATATGTAGTGTGTTAATTAGGAAAAGCTGTAGTGTTACTGTAAATAAGAATTGAAGTACCTTGGTTAGCATCTTTTGCAGTAGCAATCAGTAGTTGACCTTTATATTTATTCTTAAGGAAAGTAGCGTCTAAAAATAGTAATGGGCGGCAATGATTAAATCCTTCAACGCAAGCTCCAAAGGCGAAGTGACATCGCGTGAATGCACGGTTTGATGGTTCACACTCAAGAGAAACAACACCTAATGGGTCGATCTCGCTTAGTTTGTCGAAATATGCCTGTATCTTATTGTACGAAAGCCCAGCATCACCAAAAATGTCATCACGGGTCTTGTTAACAGCACCATATGCAACCTTATACGTAATATTGTAACCATATTCATATTTGAGGAAATTCATCACCTCGCCTGGTTTAGTATCGGGTTTAGAGCGCATCATGTCGATTATGATGTCTTTGATTAAATCACCTGATAAGCGAGGGTTTCTGAATGTTTTAATGGGTGGGCCGCATGTGTGATCTTTAACGAAAGTTCTTATGTAGGCTTTTTGTGTATCATTGTCTTTAGATGGATAGACATACCATTTACAACCTGCATAACATGTGTGTAACACATAAGCAACAACATTGAAAAGGGATTTTTTTTTTGAATAACACTGTTATGTGATGGTGTGTCAGTTTGAAATTGGTGGGTAATTAGTATAATTTGATGGGCGATAAGAATAAAACATGAGATGCAGTTGGTGGTGTATCTGTGTAATTATGATGGTTTATCTGCATATTATGGTGGTTTATACATGGAAAAAACAAAAACTGAAATGGTTGAACTAAGTAATCAAGCAAACCTGATTCCTTAGCTCTTGAGCAGTAAGCACTAACACGATTAGGGCGATTATGTCCAAAAGTGAAAGTAAATCCAGTCTCGCAAGCGTATTTCGCGAGAGCACATCGAAATTCTTTTATGCCATCATGGAAACATTGACCGGGTTCACTGAGGGCGTGTTTCCAAACATTGCTCTTTAGGACCCTGACTTTGTGATGGTAGTTGTTTTCGGCTGCTTCATCATCTTCTGCGTTTGATTGATCAACTAAGGTTTGAGTTGGTATGTGAACAATGTCCACAGATTCTGGTGTGGCTTGAGTTTGATTAACAACAACAAGGCTGTTACATATCACATCAATTTGGAATTCTGAAACAAGAGAATGATCTAGCAACCATGTGATGGTCCCAAAATCCCCTTCACCAACAAGCTTACATTTTTGATGGTCAGCTATGGAGTACATCAACTCAAAAACATTATCAGTAAAAAAACTCCATGTTTGTTTCACATAGTTAGTTATTGACTCAAAGGAGTCAAACAACCTGTGAACAACTTCAATGCCTTCTCATCATTGAAACGGAACACGACTAGAACATTGGATGCCATAACTACATAATAACGCAATAAAAAATCGTATAAATCAAATACGAATACTAGAGTAGATATGAAAGTTTGTTATTACTAAAGTAAAACACTACTGCTAGAATATGTAGATGTGTTATAACAAGATAAACGTATAATAATAGATTGATTAATATGTAATAACACGATTACAGACAAAAAAATTACAGTGAAAACATACCTGGTTGATGATATTAGATTAACCCTGCGATGTGAAAATGGTGCTTGTGATAATGGTGGAATGAAGACTGTAATGTTAATGATAAACGTATAACAAGTTTACTAAAATAAATGCATGATTATAGGGATTTAATGAATCTCCTACTATCTTTGAAATAATCATATCCGAGTATCAAGGAAACGGATATATTAATCTTATATGATTGAGGGGTAGTGATGGTATAAGCTAAAAAACGCTGGACCTGTTAGGGTGTAAATAGTGGGTTGGACTTGTTGGGGGTGGATAGTTGGGCTCTAGGACTATATAGGTTAATATCTCTAATTTATTTTTATTTTTGTTTTTATTTCCGATTATGTATTTTAATTATATATATTGAACATTTGGGATTGTAAACTAGATGGCTGATGTGTTGGCTAGGAACCACGGCGGGGATGGTGGGGGACATGATCCAAACCACAATCCAAACCGAAACATGTCCACTTGTAACACATAACAGGGTATACAATTTTTGTACAATACTTTTTTTTTTTTTTAAATTTTACATTAATTAAATCTGATTTAAAATAGAAAAAGTTAAGCGCAAACCGAGGGGTCCGCATCCCTAAAAACTGTCATTCGGACATTAAAGGCAGTCAGGTATCCTTCGCCTGTCGATATTTGGGTACACAACGACATGTGGAATCCCTCCGGTAAATACGAGAAACACGTAAGCCAATTGGTTGGGTAAACTGTTTGAGAGAGAATACCACCTTGCTACAAAGTATGGGAGAAAGTATCTCAAACAGGTAAAGATGCAGCTGTTCAGCGATGATCCGTAATCACCAAACTGAACCCCAATTTTAATACATAGGATAATTAATTTATTTTATTTATCTTTAATTAATATGTTGAATATAGAAATTTTTCGATATCGAGAATTGGAGAAAAGGTCAGATTGGGCAGATATTGCCGGTAATCTAGATGCTACCATGTGATACATATACAAGGACTACAAACATAACAAGAAGAAGCATTATTACTTGTTTATGAAGAAACCGAGTGACTTGTTTGATGAGATTTGGGGGAAGTGTTGTAAGATATGGGGATCGGCTGCCGCGAAGGTAGTAAACTATTACTTTATTTATTTGATTATTTATATTACACAACGTTATTAATATTATGATTTTAAATAAACCAGCAAATGTCCAAAAAAAACCAGCACCAGGCTAAGATGAATAGAGAAAATCGAAGGAATCTCAAGAACCAAAGTGGGGAAGGGTTTCAAAAATATTCTCGAACTAGGGATATTATTTACGAGGTAGTTACATTTTTTTAGGTTTTAAAATTATTTAGAGTATTAAATGAATTTTTTGAATGTAATAGGGTATTCTAAAGATGATCTCGGATGGTACGATGACGATGACTGATGAGACTACTCAGGAACAAGTCCATATTCCACAAATGAGTGGTTTTTTTGAGATTGTAGGCAAAGATAAAAAGATAAAACAGTGGATGACGCATGACTCTAAGACTGCAGATGTAAGTTTTAAAAAAAAAAATGTTTAATTATAATTTAATTAATTATTTGTCTTTAATATTAATTTTTTTTACATGTCTTTATATTAAAATAAAGCTTTAAAGATAAAGTTGAAAGAGAAAGTGATACAGTCTCAATCCGAGTTATCCGTAACTCATGACTTGACACTGAAGGAGCTGTTGGATGCGGTGAAGGAAGCGGCCAAGGAGCGTATGGGCTCGCCAAAAAGAAGTTGGACTCCAAGTATGGGCGAACCGAGAAATAAGAAGCGTGTCTCGGGTCCTTCAACTACCCATGTCCATGACGAGCACAACGTGCATATAATGGCAGCCGTGAACGAGTTTCGGGTAGCCCAGGGACTTCCACCTTATATACCCCCTACTACAGCCTCTACTAGCACTGGTCCTCCGGTTTACTCTCAAGCTGATGTGAGCGACGCGATGGATTGGACTAATCAGATGAGGGTATAACAGGGTTTGCCCCCTTTCACTCCTATGCCACAAACCCTACTACTCAACCTTCAGCAGCTGGTGCATCTTAGAGACGAAGTGAAGAATCTGACAAGTATGGTGAAGGAAGTGATTTTGGAGATGATGACGAATCTGAAGGAGAGGAATACTTGTTTATATAGCCATTAGTTTGAGCTATTTTGGTGGTTTGATTATAATTTTGTTTATTTATCGTATTTTGACTATGTTTGACTTTTGGTTGACTTTTCTGGATTTGGTTTGACTTTTATCGATGCATTAATATATATATATATATATTATTGGTATTTTATTTAATTATGTATTTTATTGGTAATTTTTAATTATTAATCGTATCATTTTTATTAATTATTGTAATTAAATATAATTTAAAAATATATTTATTATTATAAAAAAAAAATGTCATTCGCTACTACATGTAGTCTTCAATGAAAACTGGAAGTAGTCGCTAATTAGCCATCTCTGGCGACTAAATGATTACTCGGCAATAATAACTTATTCACGACTACAAATTTAGTCGTTAATAAAGAAATACGTAGACGAGAATGACTATAACTAACGACTACACTGTAGTCGTTAATAGTACTAATTAACGACAACTTGTTGTAGTCGGCAATGGTATTCATTATAACGACTACAGCTGTAGTTGTTAAAGTCGAAAGGGTATTAACGACTACTTATGTGCATTTGTCGTTAAATATACTCTTTAACGACTAGATTTCACGACTAAAGATCAACGACTACATGTAGTCGGGAAAGCCTTATTTTGTCTTCTACAACTATTTTTTTCACCTTTCGCGACTACAAATGTAGTCGCGGAAGGAAAGACGTGGTGTAGTGCATGTTGAAAAAAAGACTTGGCAAAAGATAAAAATGAATTGAGAGGCCTAAGTATCCGAATATCAAAAACTTAGGGAGCTAGGTGTCCTTTCTCTATTTTTGACATTGAGAGAGTTGTGGCATGCTTGGTTTGGGCTGAGGGGTAAGGGTCGAAATTATAGGCTGATTGTTTTTGTCTACAAAAAGAGTTAAAATTTTATTTCAAATAAAAAATTAAAATAGATAATAGTTAAGGTATATGGATATTTAACAATTATATTGTACATTATTAGGTTGCTAAATGAGACATAAGTTTTAGTTAACGTAATTTAGTTGGTATAAATCAAATCATGCCCATTTTTTTGTTTGGGGTAATTATATTAATAACTTTTTTAATAAATCAAAAAGTCACTTTAAACTTGGAGTTATTTTGATTTCAATAAGATTCGAACTCAACATTTATCATTTGAGCAAGTTCTCATTGACATTATATTTGGCTATTTGAAGCCCATAATTAGAAAAGGAGATTTATTATTCTTCATAAATATTTTATTGTGAATCAACACAATATATAACATTACACTTTACCATATTATCACATATATTAGGTCTCGTTAAAAACCAAGTAACCTTCTTTTAGTTTCTAATCCTGCAATTTCGCCTTATCTCCCCGCTTGACCCAGTAAGTGGGCTTATGTTTCCCATCTTGATCATCGAAGTGACAAAATCGCGGAAGAAAAGTGGAACATTATTACTATATTTTTGAACAAGTTCCTTAGTAGCAACTAATGAGGATTCATTTGTACCAGAAAACAGAATTTGGTCGGATTTGAGAAGACCTTTCCCGTTTAGCAAATTCTTAAAATAATGATTATCAAACAAGTCTCTAGAGTTTACATCAAGAGGGGCCGTGTTGTTTGCAACGCTACTCGAAGGACACACACTTTGAAGGCTAGTGACGAATTTGCTATCCATTGATGGATCCGGTTCACCACTTTCTGAGAAGTTAGACAACCTATTGCTAAACGCAGCACATTGTGCTAATCCTATTGTATGAGCACCTATATATATGCATGCATGTGAATAAAGACTCTTAGTTATTATGCTATATAATGAATAAGAAGTTATAAGAGGATTAATATATTTCTGGACCTGATAGAGAAACAACATCTGTTACATCAAGGCCAACGTCGTCAAACCTTGCAATAATATCTTCTAGTGGTCCGAAGGGAGAAGGAAGTCCAGTGTTTGCCCCCGTTTGATTTGCTACTAATCCGTCTCTTCTACCTAGTAATACTTTCCATGTAGGTCCTCCGCTCTGCAGCAATACATGCATGCATCTCTTGGAATACAGCTGCTCAAGTTGACAAGAAGCATTTGACGAAAATAGAAAAGGAGGAAAGTGCAGGGACCAAAATGCAAAGTCAAGAATAGTTTGTTATTAGTTTGTTAGGAAGGAATAAATCACAGCTGTTGGTTAGTTAGTACAGCTGTGATCTTCATTGTGTATATATATAGATAAGCTGGCTACAATGTAAAGAGAACTCGAATAAAAGAATTTCTATATTTTTCTCTCTCGTTTATCTTCTTCTCTCAAAGCTTTCTTGAAGCTCTTTAATGGCTTCTCTATTCTTAGATTTTATCATGGTATCAGAGCAATAAATTCCGCATAATTTTTGTTTCATTCTTTTCTTAATCTCTTCTCTATCATCTTCCAATGGCAAATCACTCGCCTACAGAGGATTTTTCTAGTCCTTACTATCTACATCCTAGCGAAAACACAGGGATTTCTTTGGTTTCAGAAGTGTTAAATGGAGAAAACTACTTGTCGTGGTCTAGAGCAATTGAGATTGCTTTATCAGTGAAGAACAAATTAGGCTTTGTTAATGGAGACATCACACAGCCTCCTCTTACGGATTTGATTCTTTTCTCAGCTTGGAACAGGGCAAATAATCTGGTACTTTCTTGGCTTTTAAACTCTATTTCAAAAGACATTAGAGGAAGCTTGCTATATGTATCTTCTGCATTTGAGTTGTATAATGAGTTAAAAACTCGTTTTAGTAAGAGTAATGGAACAAGAGTTTTTCATCTAGAGAAAAGCTTGAGTTCAATTTCACAGAATAATAGCTCTATTACAGAGTATTTTGCAAAATTTAAGACAATTTGGGACGAGTATATACATTTTAGACCTCTACCTAGCTGCTCTTGTGGTCACATGAATCAATGTTCGTGTAAACTACTAGAAACTCTAATTGAAAGGCAGCATAATGACTTTGTGATCAAGTTCTTGATAGGATTAAACGAGTCTTATTCATCAGTTAGAAGTCAGATCCTTTTGATGAGTCCTTTGCCAAGTATAAACTCAGTTTTTGCTATGATTCTTCAAGAAGAAAGTCAAAGATTACTCACAAACTCAGCTAGCAATACTCCTGTTCATGCGTTTTATGCAAAGAACAACCCGAGAAGTAATAATCTTTCTGGAAATAACAATTTTATTGAAAGAAAAAGACCAATATGTAGTCATTGTGGCTTTACTGGTCATACTATTGAGACTTGTTTTCAACTTCATGGATATCCCGTTGGATGGGAAGGTTCAAGAGGTAAAAGAGTTTACAACAATAATCAAAGGCCTTATACTCCAAAAGCACATTATGCAGTAGCTCAAGAAGATGATGATGTAGATTTTAATACTCAAGAATCAAAAACACTCAGCTTAAATGATTTTACTCCTGAGGATCTTGCAAAACTAATGGCACTTGCGCATGGAAATGCAGATAATTCATCTACTCCTTCTGCGGTTCATCATGTCTCAACACAAGAAGGTACTTTTCATGCTAATACTTGGATTATAGATACAGGAGCAACTGATCATCTAGTGTATAATCAATCACTTTTCACTAGTAATGTTACAATAGTCAATATACCAGTCACATTACCAAATGGTGAGATTATCTCTGCTACTCACAAAGGTAGTATATGTCTAAATGATCATATTACTCTACATAATGTGCTTTGTGTGCCAATTTTAAAGTATAATCTGTTGTCAGTCTCAAGATTAACTAAAGACTCAAACATTTCAGTTGCATTCTTTCCATCTCATTGTACATTACAGGTACAAAAATCCCAGATGATGATTGGGATTGCTTATGAAAGTCATGGTCTATATTACTTCAAATGCTCTTCTTCAAAGATAGTTCTTCAAACTTCAACTGAAGCATTTGACTTATGGCATTCTAGGCTTGGCCATCCTTCAAAGGCCAAACTATCTGCTCTTCAATCAATAGATTCTTCAATTACCTTTCTAAAATCTAATGTGTGTGACTCTTGTCATTTTGCTAAACAAAAGAAGCTTGTGTTTCCTATTTCTGAAAGTTGTACAAAATCTTGTTTTGAAATGATACATTGTGATATATGGGGACCACTTAAACAAGAATCTTACACAGGTCATAGATATTTCTTAACTATTGTTGATGACTTTTCGAGGTGCACTTGGATATACCTTATGAAAGCTAAATCAGAAGTGCATCAACATTTACTCAACTTTTATCAACTTATACTTACACAGTTTAAAACCAAGATAAAGATCATTAGATCAGATAATGGAGGAGAATTTAACCTCTTACAATTTTACTCAGAAAATGGTATAATCCATCAACTGAGTTGTGTGGAAACACCTCAGCAAAATGGTTTAGTAGAAAGAAAACACCAACATCTTCTCACTACAGCTAGAGCATTGATGTTCCAATCTAATCTCCCTTTACAATACTGGTCTGAATCCATCCTAACAGCTGCTCATCTTATAAACAGACTACCAACACCTCTTCTACATAATCTTTCACCCTATCAAGTACTTTACCAAAAACCACCTAATCTCAGTCATCTTAGAGTGTTTGGTTCTCTATGTTTTGCTTCAACATTACTAAACAACAGAACAAAATTTGATGCTAGAGCCATAAAATGCATCTTTTTAAGCTATCCTGTTGGAACCAAAGGATATAAACTCCTCAACATACATAACAACACCACTTTAATTTCAAGAAATGTGGTGTTTCATGAGACTATTTTTCCCTTTTCAAATATAACACCACCTACACAGCTACACTCCTTCCTTTTTCCACCTTCTACCATCACTTACACAGACCATTCAACACCATCCACACCCCAAACCACACCTCAACCAAACACCAATTCCCCACCAACTCAACCTTCTCCTACACACTCATCTAATCCAAATCCAAAACCTACCAGAACAAGACATCCACCAAGTTACCTAAAAGACTACATCTGCCCTCCAACATCTTCTTGTAACTCTCTACTCTCACCACAAGATTATAACCATCCTATATATCCCATCACTGAATTCCTTAGCACAAATAGACTATCACAACCTTACACCACCTTCATTGCCTCCATCACTAGCCAAACTGAACCTAAAACCTACAAACAAGCCTCTACATCACCTGAATGGATGGCTGCTATTCAAAATGAATTAACAGCTCTTCAAAACAATAACACTTGGGATATTGTGCCTCTTATGTCTGATATGTCTCCAATAGGATGCAAATGGGTGTTCAAACTCAAATATAGAGCTGATGGCACTCTTGAAAGACATAAAGCACGTCTTGTGGCTAAAGGTTATAACCAACAAGAGGGGCTCGATTTTTTCGATACTTTTTCGCCAGTTGCTAAAACTGTTTCTATACGACTTATAATAGCTCTTGCTTCCATCAACAACTGGTATCTTCATCAACTAGATGTAAACAATGCGTTTTTACATGGTGATTTAAATGAAGATGTTTACATGAGTGTACCTCCTGGTCTTCAAGCTCCTGCAAACTCTGTGTGCAAACTAAGAAAAAGTTTATATGGCTTAAAACAGGCTTCAAGGCAATGGTTTGCCAAATTATCTCACTCTCTCACCTCATACGGTTTTAAACATTCTGATAGTGATTATAGTTTATTCATCAAGAGCACTTCATCTTCTTTTATTGCACTATTAGTGTATGTCGATGATATCATTCTTGCCAGTAATTCTACTGAAGAAATTGATAAACTAAAACATTTTCTTCACCAAGAATTCACTATCAAGGATCTTGGAATACTAAAATACTTCTTAGGCATTGAAGTAGCTCGTAATTCAAGAGGAATTTCTCTTTCACAGAGGAAATATGCTCTTGACATTCTTGATGAATGTGGTTTAATTGATTGCAAACCTGTGTCGTTTCCAATGGAGTCAACATTAAAATTACGAGCAAATGATTCTTGCTTAATGGAGAACCCTTCATCATACAGGCGTTTGATAGGAAGGCTTCTATATTTGACTATTACAAGACCAGACTTAGCCTATTCTGTAAACTCTCTCAGTCAGTTCTTGTCCAATCCCACAACTGATCATTGGAATGCAGCTCAAAGGGTGCTTCGATATGTTAAAGCCACTCCTGGTCAAGGTATT